>JAPFBE010000589.1:0-39062 GCA_034336665.1 Luscinia megarhynchos
TTGGTATGCTTCGGAACAGTTACGTATTGCTCCACAAAATTCCCTTTAACCCCCACCAGCCCCCAGACCCCCAAAGCGCCCCAAATCCCATGACCCCCAGTCAGCCTCCATCCCTCCCCAGACCCCCAAAATCCCCATCAAACCCCCCTGAACCCCCAAATCCCAGCCTCAACCCCTCCCCCAGCCCCGAAAACATCCCTAACCCCCAGCCCCCAAGAATTCAGCCCCCAAAACTCTCACCCTACATCTGGTTAGCGGGGAGGTGGGGGCTCCTGTCCAATACCCGTGGCGGGGGGCCCAGCCTGCCGTGAGCCGGGCTGGTGCTTGAACAGGAGGTAGCCCGAGGCGGGGCAGTGGCCGCTCCGGGGGCATTACCCCCTCGGGGCCTTGACTTTTCGGGGACCCCCGGTATAGCGTAGCCCCAGCCCGTCTCCTTGAACCACGAACCACAGGTTGCCCGTCAGAGCACCAGGTTCAGGAAGCCCGAGCCTGAGGGAGGGGCCACAGGAGATTTTTCCTAGTTTTTGGAATTTTTAGGAGTTTTTGAGATTTAAAAAATTTTAGAAATTTTTGGGATTTTGGGGGTACTGTTGTTTTTATTTTTTTGGGGATTTTTGAGATTTTTTAGGTATTTTTGGGATTGTTATTTTTGATTTTATTTTTATTTTGGAGGGATTTTTAGGGATTTTATTTTAAGGGGATTTTTGGGGGGAATTTTTTGAATTTTTGGGGATTTTCTTATTTTGGGTGACTTTTTTTATTTTTAGGGATTTTTTGAGGATTTTTTAGGGGACTTTTTTTATTTTTTTAGGGATTTTTGGGGGATTTTTTAGGGACTTTTGGGGCTTTTGGAATTTTTAGGAGGATTCTTGGGGATTTTTGGGATTTTTTAATTTTTGGGGATTTATTTTGGATTTTTATTTTTAGGGAGTTTTGGGGATTTTCTTAGCGAGATTTTTGAGTTTTTGAAATTTTTAGTGGGGATTTTAGGGAGTTTTAGGGATTTTTGGGGGTTTTGAGATTGCTTAGCAGGGGAATTTTGGGGGGATTTTTGGGAGGATTTTTTTGAGATTTTTTGGGGAATTTCTGGGGAAAGGGATTTTTAGAGTTTTTGGGGGTTTTGGAGGTTTTTGGGAGTTTTTTATTTTTGGGGATTATTTGAGATTTTTGGGATTTTGGGGGTTTTGAGTTTTTGAGATTTTAAAAAAATTTTTAGGGAATTTTAAAAAGGGGATTTTGGGGGAATTTTTGTTGTTTTATTAAATTTTTGGGGATTTTGGGGATTTTTTAATTTTGGGGATTTTGAGTTATTGAAAAATTTTTGGGATTTTTAAATTTTATTTTTATTTTTGGGAGATTTTTGAAATTTTTAGGGGATTTTTGGGGGAATATTTTTGAATTTTGGGGATTTTTTAAAAATTTTTTTTGGTATTTTATTTTTAGGGATTTTTTGGGGGATTTTTAGGAATTTTTTATTTTTAAGGTATTTTTGGGATTTTTGAGGTTTTGAGGCTTTTAAATTTTGGAAGTTCTTGGGGGATGTTTGAGTTTTTTGATTTTTGGATTTTTTTTTTTTATTTTTTTAAAGTTTTTGGGGGATTTTTTTGGAATTTTTTTGAGATTTTTGGATGTTTTTGAAATTTTAAAGGGATTTTTAGGGGATTTTTGGGGGGTTTTGGGATTTTTTTAATTTTTTAGGAATTTTTGGGTGGAGTTTTGGGATTTTTGGGATTTTTTTTTATTTTTAGAGTTATTTTAGGATTTTTGGGATTTTTGGGGAGGTTTTAGAGGGATTTTTTGAGATTTTTAAAAAATTTGTAAGAATTTAGGGATTTTTGGGAATTTTGGGATTTTTAGGTGATTTATTTTATTTTTTGGATTTTTGTGGGATTTTATTTTTTTTGAGGGGTTTTGGGGATTTTTTTATTTTTTGATTTTGGGAAGTTTTTGAGAGTTTTGGGGGATTTTTGGGGATGGTGTTTGGGGGATTTTTTTGGGGACTTTTATTTTCAGATTTTTTTAGGGAGTTTTTGGGATTTTTTGGCAGTTTTAATTTTTTAGGTGATTTTTGGGAGATTTTTGGGGAGTTTTTGAAATTTTTGGGAGTATTTTTTGGGGATTTTGGAGATTTTTGATTTTTGGATTTTGAGATTTTTGAAATTTTAGGGAATATTTTGGATTTTTATTGATTTTTAGCAGGGGTTTTTGGAAATTTCTTTGAATTTTTTAATTTTAAAGGATTTTTTTTAGAATTTTTTAAAAATTTTTTATTTTAGGGATTTTTTGGGATTTTTGGGGAATTACTTTGGATTTTTGAAATTTTTGGGAGTATTCTTTGGGGATTTTTAAAATTTTTTAGGTTTTAGATTTTTGGGATTTGTGGGGATTTTTGGAGGGCTTTTTGAGAGTTTTTGGAAGATTTTGGGGTTTTGAGGTATTTTGGAGGGATTTTTAGGGAGCTTTTTGGGGAGGCTGCCTGTCAGAGCACCAGGTTCAGGAAGCCAAACACCCACCCTCTTGAGGGGATTCTGGGAATTTTAGATTATTTTTTTATTTTTTAGGGGTTTTGGGGAGATTTTTTTGAGATTGTTTTGGGGGAAATTTTTTGGGAGGGGTTTTGGAGATTTTTTTTTTGAGATTTTTTTTTTATTTTTAGGGACTTTTAGGGATTTTTTAGGTGGTTTTAGGGTTTTAAGGAGTTTTTGAAGATTTTTTTGAAGAATTTTAAGGTGAATTTTTTTGGGAAGATTTTGGGCCTTGCCTTTTTTAGGGATTTGATGAGAATTTTAAGGGGTTTTTACCAGGGATTTTGGGCAGGATTTTGGGTTTTGCAGGGATTTAGGAGGATTTTTGGAATTTTGTGTTATTTTTTCAGGGATTTTTTAGGCAGGATTTTAGGAGGACTTTTCAGAGTTGGGGGGAGGATTTTGAAGGATTTTTAGGATGTTTTAGGAGTTTTGGGTAAACTCACCACGAGGTGTGAAGGCCCAGTCTGCCAGCACAGGGACAACTGAGGGAGGGTGGGGGAATTTTTGTGGAGATTTGAGGAGGAATTTAGGGGATTTTTTAAAGCGATTTTAGGAGGAATTTGGGGGAGGGTTTTATGTGGAGATTCAGGGAGGAGGGGTTGTTGTGAGAGTGATTTTTGGGTGAAGATTTTTGGGGCTTTTCTGGCAGAGATTTTTGGGAGGATTTCTGAGATTTTTGTGAGGTATTTTTCAGGGAGTTTTTGGGAGGGATTTTAGGGGCTTTTTTCAAGGAGTTTGGGGAGGGATTTGGGTTTTTGCAGGGATTTTTGGGCAGGATTTTTGGAATTTTTGTGGAGTATTTTTCAGGATTTTGGGCAGGATTTTGGGGATTTTCAGGGATTTTTAGGAGGTTTTTGGGGATTTTTAGGATGTTTTAGGGATTTTTGGGCCACACTCACCACCAGTGTTGGTGAGCCCGTCGGCCCAGGACACCGGGGAGGTCAGAGGAGATTTTAGAAGTCGGGGGAATTTTAGAAGGCAGTCGAATTTTAGAAGTCGGGAGATTTACGAAAGTGGGAATTTTGCAGGAGTGTTTAGGGAGGGTTTTTGGGGAGTTTTTAGGATGTTTTAGGGATTTTTGGGCCACTCACCACCGCAGGTGTTGAGCCCCGAGGTCTTGTGGCCCCAGGACACGCGCGGAAATTTGGGGAATTTTGGGAAATTGGTGGGGAATTTTTGCAGGGATTTTTGGGATGATTTTTAGGATGTTTTACAGGGATTTTGGAGGCCCACACTCACTACCACCGAGGTGTGTTGAGCCCGAGGTGCCTTGTGGCGCAGCCTGCGACAGCGCCCGGCGCTGGCACCCGCCCACCTGGGGCCAGGACCCCTTGAGCGCCGTCGCCGCCCTTCACCTCGGCCAGCCTGCAGCTCAGGCGCAGGAGGCCTGACCAGCCACAGGAGCAGCCAGGCGCCGCCCGTCACAGGTCCTGGCAGGGCAGATTCCGAGTCCAGGGCACCCAAAACCCGATTATGAGACTCCTCGAAACTTCCCAGATCCCAAAATCCCAGATTTGAGCCCAAAATCAAATTTTGTGACTCCCAAAACTCTTTCGGAATCACTGAATTCTGGATTCTGCCCCAAAATTATTCCTGCCCCTAAACCCCCAGCTGCCCCAAATCACCCCAAATTTCACCCCCACCCCCAAATTTCCCAAATTTCCTCTCCACTCACGATGGGGCCTTGTGATAGCCCTGCCAGGGGCGAACAGGTGCCCCCAAAACCACCCCAAAACCCCCAAAGGCACCCCACTTCGGCTCCATCCAGAGCCCCCAGTACCCCAAAACTGCTCAATCCCCAAAACTGCCTCAAATCCATAAATATCAACTAAACCTCCAAACTCCCCAAACCCCTCCCCCAAATCACCCCCAAGCCTCCAAACTCACTCCCAAAACCCTCCCATAACCACTCAAAACGTCCCAAAATCCCCAAAATCCCCCAAAATCCTCCCCTAAAAACTGCCCCAAATCCTCAAACCCTTTCAAAATCCCCCCAAAATCCCCAATCCCCTCAAAACCACCCCAGAATCCCCCAAACCACCCCCAGAGCCCCCAAATCTCCCCATAACACTCAAAACCCCCAAACCCCCGAAAACTGCTCGAAATCCCCCAAAAATCACCCCAAACCCCCCAAATTTCCCCCAAATTTCGCGTGCCCCACCTCACGATGTAGGGGCCCCCGCAGGCTAGCCTGCATGGGCTGAACAGGTACCCCCAAAACCCACCCCCAAAACCCCCCAAACCCTCCAAATCCAAAATCCCCCCAATCCCCCGAAATCTCTAAAACTCACTAAATCCCCCAAAAATGCCTCAACCACTCAAAACTGCCTCAATCTCCCCAGATCCCCCCAAAACTGCTAAATCCCCCCAAACCACTCATCCCCAAAATCCCCCAAATCTCCCCAAAGCACTTTCAAATCCCCAAAACTGCCTCAAAACCCCCCCCAAATCGAAAACTGCCCGAAATCCCCCAAATTTCACCCCCAAATCCCCAAATCCTAAATTTCCCTCACCCCTCCCCCATCTCACGATGCAGGGGGCCCCGCCCCTTGCGATGAGCCTGCTAGGGCGAACAGGTACCCCCAAAACGCACCCCCCAATCCCCCCAAAGACTGCTCCCCTAAATCCCCCCAAAAATGCCCCAACCACTAAAAATGCCCTTAAATGTCTCAGCAGCCCCCAGAGTCCCCCTAAAACTGCCCCAAATCCCTCCCAAATCCCCCAGACTCTTCAGATCTCCCCAAATCAAATCTCATAACCACTTCAAAACCCTCCCCAAACCCCCCGAAAACTGCCCGAAACCGTCAGATCCCCCAAATTTCACCCCCACCCCCCAAATCCCCCCCCAAATTTCTCCTCCCCCACTCACGATGGGGGGCCCCTGCCCTCGTGGTGACCCTGCAGGTAACAGGTACCCCCAAAAACCGCCCCCAAATCACCTCCAAACCCTCCAAAATCCCCCCAAAACTCCCCTAAACTACCCCAAAATCTGCCCCCAAATCCCCCAAAATCTGCTCCCAAATCCCCCTCAAACCCGCCTCAAATCCCCCCAAAACTGCTCCTTAAATCCCCCAAACCCGCCTCCAAATCCCCCTAAAACTGCCCCAAACTCCACCTCCAAACCCTCCATAAAATCCCCCCAAACTCCCCCAAACTACCCCAAATCTGCCCCAAATCCCCCAAAATCTGCCCCAAATCCCCCCAAACCCCGCCTCCCCAAATCCCCCAAAACTGCCCTGAATCCCCCCCAAATCCCCAAAAATGCCCCCCAAAACTGCCCCAAAGTCCCCCTGAACCACCCCCCAAATCACCCCAAAACCCCTATAACCACTCAAAACTCTCCTAAAACAGCTCTCAAATCCCCCCCAAATCCCTCCCAAATTTCCCCCAAATTTCTCCTCCCCCACTCACGATGCAGGGGGCCCCCGCCCCCAGCGCAGTGGCCCTGCAGGGGCGAACAGGTACCCCTTAAAACCGCCCCCAAAAACCCCCAAAACTGCCCCAAATCCCCCAAAACTGCTCCCAAACCCTCCCCTAAATCACCCCAAAACCTCCCCAAATCCCCCCCCAAACTGCCCTCCCAAATCCCCCAAACCCTTCAAAATCTCCCCAAATCCCCCCAAATCTCCCCTAAAACTGCCCCAAATCCCCCCAAAACTGCCTCAAACCCTCCCCCAAATCCCCCAAAAACCGCCCTAAATCCCCCTCAAAACTGTCCCCAAATCCCCCAAATCCCCCAAATCCTCTCCCAAAACTGCCCCCAAATCTCTCTCCAAACCCCCTTAATCCCCCCAAATTCTCCCTAGTGCCCCTAAACCCTCCCAAAATCCCCCCAACCACCCCCAGAGCCCCCAAATCTCCCCCATAACCACTCCCTCAACCCACTCCCAAAACCGCCCCAAAACCCTCCAAATTTCACCCCACTAAATCCCCCCCAAATTTCGCGTGCCCCCACTCACGATGTGGGGCCCCGCCCCCCAGTGCGGTAGCCCTGCGGGGCGAACAGGTACCCCCGAGGGGCGGCGGGCGCGTAGAGGAACGAGGCGACGCCGACGGTGACGAAGAACTGCGCGGCCGAGGAGTGATCGCCCACCAGGAACACGCGGCTCGGGGGCCCCCCGCACCGAGGGCGCCTCGAAGTACACCTGGTGCAGCCTGGGGGCACCCCAAAAATTTGGGGGGTCCGGGGGTATCCAGAGACCTTCAGAGTGAAGTTTGGGGGGTTTATTCTGATTTTTGTGGATTTTTGGTCTCAAAATGCATTTTAAATGGGTTTAAAATGCGCCTGGGGGCTTCAAAGTTTGGAGGGACCCCAAAAAATTTCGGTGGGGTCCCAAAAAATTTAGGGGGGTCCAGAGTTAAAGACCCCCCAAGGAAAGGTTTGGGGGGGTTTATCTGAATTTTTTGGATTTTTGGTCTCAAATTGTCTCTAAATTGGGTTTAAAATGCACCTGGGGCAGCTCTGGGGGCACCCCAAAAATTTGGGGGTCCAGGGTATGCAGAGACCCCTCCAGAGTGAAGTTTGGGGGGTTTATTCCTGAATTTTTTGGATTTTGGTCTCAAATTGTCTCTAAATTTGGTTTAAAATGCACCTGGGGCAGATTGGGGGCACCCCAAAAAATTTGGGGGGTCCCAAAAATTTGGGGGGTCCAGGGTATGCAGAGACCCCCCAAGGAAAAGTTTGGGGGTTTATTCTGAATTTTTGGGGATTTTTGGTCTCAAAATGCATTTTAAACGGGTTTAAAATGCGCCTGGGGGGGCCTCAAAAAGTTTGGAGGGGTCCCAAAAAATTTGGGGGGTCCAGGGTATCCAGAGACCCCTCCAGAGTGAAGTTTGGGGGGGTTTATTCTGAATTTTTTTGGATTTTTGGTCTCAAAATGCATTTTTAAATGGGTTTAAAATGCACCTGAAGGGGGCCTCAAAAAGTTTGGAGGGACCCCAAAAAAAATTTGGGGGGTCCCAAAAATTTGGGGGGTCCGGGTATCAGAGACCCCCCAAGGAAAAGTTTGGGGGGTTTATTCTGATTTTTTGTGGATTTTTGGTCTCAAATTGTCTCTAAATTGGGTTTAAAATGCACCTGGTGCAGCCTGGGGGGCACCCCAAAAAATTTGGAGGGACCCCAAAAAAATTTGGGGGGTCCAGGGTATCCAGAGACTCCTCCAGAGTGAAGTTTGGGGGGGATTATTTTGAATTTTTTGGGATTTTTTGTCTCAAATGATCTTTAAAATGGGTTTAAAATGCACCTGGTGCAGACTGGGGGGACCCCAAAAAATTTGGGGGGTCCCCAAAAAATTTGGGGGTCCGAACATCAAAGACCCCCCAAAGGAAAGGTTTGGGGGGGTTTATTCTGAATTTTTTTGGATTTTTGGTCTCAAATTGTCTTTAAAATACACCTTTGGCAGCCTGGGGGACCCCAAAAAAATTTGGGGGGGTCCTAAAAAAATTTGGGGGGTCCGGGGTATTCAAAGACCCCCCCAAAGTGAAGTTTGGGGGGTTTATTTTGATTTTTTGGGGATTTTTGGTCTCAAAATGCATTTTAAATGGGTTTAAAATGCGCCTGGGGGGGCCTCAAAAAGTTTGGAGGGACCCCAAAAAAATTTGGGGGGGTCCTAAAAAAATTTGGGGGGTCCGGGGTATCCAGAGACCCCCCCAAGGAAAAGTTTGGGGGGGTTTATTCTGAATTTTTGAGGATTTTGGGACCCGTTCTGAATTTTTTTCAGGGATTTTGGGTCTCAAATTGTCTCTAAATTTGGTTTAAAATACACCTTTGGCAGCCTGGGGGGCACCCCAAAAAATTTGGGGGGGTCCTTAAAAAATTTGGGGGGGTCCCAAAATTATTTGGGGGGGTCCAGGGTATTCAAAGACCCCCAGGATGTCCCCCAAACCCGTCCTAAATCCCCCCAAAAACTTCCCTCAAATCTCACCCGGACTCCCCCAAATTCTCCCTTGGACCCCCAAATCCTCTTCCAGACCCCCTCAAACTCACCCCCAAATTCTTCCTGGACCCCCAGACCCTCCCCCAAACTCCTCAAACCCCTAAATCCCCTTCCCAGACCCCCCAAACTCCCCCAAATCCCTCTGACCCCCCAAATCCTCTTCCAGACCCCCAAACTCCCCCAAATTCCCTCCTGGACCCCCCAAATCCCCTCTGGACCCCTCCCAGACCCTCCCCAAACTCCCTCAAACTCCCCCGGATCCCCCAAATCCCCCCAGACCCCCTCTAAACTCCCCCAAATCTCCTCCTGGACCCCCTCAAATCCCTCCCCAAATCCCCCCAAACCCTCCTGGATCCTCCCAAATTCCCCCAAATCCCTCTGGACCCCCCAGATCCTCTCTGGACCCCCAGACCCTCCCCAAACTCACCCCAAATCCCCCTGGACCCTCAGACCCTCCCCAAACTCCTCAAACCCCCAAATCCCCCAAATCCTCTTCAGACCCCCAAACTCCCCCCAAATCCCTCTGGACCCCCAAATCCCCTCCTGGACCCCTCAAATCCCTTCTTAAATCCCCCAAACCCTCACAGGTGGATCCCTCCCAAAGCTCCCCTAAATCCCCTTGGACCCCCAAATCCTTTTCCAGATCTCAGTCCCCCAAATTCCCTCCTGGACTCCCCCCAAATCTCCTCTGGACCCCTCAGACCCTCCCCAAACTCCCTCAAACCCCCTGGGACTGCTCTAGATCCCCCCAGACCCCTCAAATCCTCCTGGACCCCTAAATCCCCCCAAATCCCTCCCAGACCCCCCAAACTCCCCCCAAATCCCCTCTGGACCCCCAGACCCTCCCTCAAACTCACTCCCAAATCCCTCTGGGACCCCCAATCCTTCTTTCAGACCCCCAAATCCTCCCCCAAATTCCCTCCTGGACCCCCAGACCCTCCCCCAAACTCCCTCAAACCCCCAAACTTTCCCCAAACTCCCTCTCAGATCCCCCAGACCCCCTAACTCCCTCAAACCTCCCAGACCCCTCAAACTCCCCCAAACTCCCCTCAAATCCCCCGGACCCCCAAATTTCCCCCCGCCCCTCCCCCACCGGAAGGGTAGCCGAAGCTGACGCTGATGGGGGCGCTGCGGTTGGGGGGCGCACTCGACGCCGAGACGCAGCGAGCCCGAGAAACCGCCGCAGTGGCGAAGGCAAGATGGAGAACAGCTGGGGGAACTAGGGGTTACTGGGAGGCACTGGGAGGGACTGGGAGGGGTCTGGGGGCACTGGGAGGACTGGGAGGATCTGGGGCACTGGGAGGGACTGGGAGGGCTTGAGGGGGATTTGAGGTCACTGGGAAGCGGTCTGGGGGGCACTGGGAGGGGTCTGGGGGGGGATTTGAGGGGTCACTGGGAGGAGTTTAAGGGTTACTGGGAGGGACTGGGATAAACTGGGAGGGGTTTGGGCGACACTGGGAGGAGTTTAGGGGTTACTGGGAGGGACTGGGATGGACTGGGAGGGATTTGAGGGGATTTGAGATCACTGGGAGGAGTTTGGGGCACTGAGGAGTTTAGGGGTTACTGGGAGGGACTGGGATAAACTGGGAGGGGTTTGGGGGCACTGGGAGGCACTGGGAGGGACTGGGAGGGACTGGGAGGGGCTTTGGGAGGGGTCTGGGGGATTTGGGGGTCACTGGGAGGAGTTTAAGGGTTACTGGGAGGGACTGGGATAAACTGGGAGGGGTTTGGGCGACACTGGGAGGAGTTTAGGGGGTTACTGGGAGGGACTGGGATGGACTGGGAGGGACGAGAGGGGGATTTGAGGATCACTGGGAGGAGTTTGGGGCACTGGGAGGAGTTTAGGGGTTACTGGGAGGGACTGGGATAAACTGGGAGGGGTTTGGGGGCACTGGGAGGGACTGGGAGGGACTGGGAGGGGTTTGGGAGGGGCTTGAGGGTCTGGGGGATTTGGGGGTCACTGGGAGGAGCTTAAGGGTTACTGGGAGGGACTGGGATAAACTGGGAGGGGTTTGGGCGACACTGGGAGGAGCTTTAGGGTTACTGGGAGGGACTGGGATGGACTGGGAGGGATTTGAGGGGATTTGAGGATCACTGGGAGGAGTTTGGGGGCACTGGGAGGAGCTTTAGGGGTTACTGGGAGGGACTGGGATAAACTGGGAGGGGTTTGGGGGGCACTGGGAGGGACTGGGAGGGGACTGGGAGGGTTTGGGAGGGTCTGGGGGGATTTGAGGGGTCACTGGGAGGAGTTTAAGGGTTACTGGGAGGGACTGGGATAAACTGGGAGGGGTTTGGGAGGCACTGGGAGGGACTGGGATGGACTGGGAGGGACTGGGATGAGTTTCAGGGTCACTGGGAGGAGTTTAGGGGTTACTGGGATAAACTGGGATAAACTGGGAGGGTTTGGGGAGGGCAGCGAAGCCCAGAGAAACCCACGCGAGGTGGCTAAGGCTAAGATGGAGAACAGCTAGAACTGGGGGTTACTGGGAGGCACTGGGAGGGACTGGGAGGGACTGGGATGGACTGGAGGGATCTGGGGGCACTGGGAGGGACTGGGAGGGACTGGGAGGACTGGGAGGGATTTGAGGGGGATCGGAGGGTCACTGGGAGGAGCTTGAGGCACTGGGAGGAGTTTAGGGTTACTGGGATAAACTGGGAGGGGCTTGGGGGTCACTGGGAGGAGTTTAAGGGTTACTGGGAGGGACTGGGATAAACTGGGAGGGGTTTGGGGGCACTGGGAGGGACTGAGGCACTGGGAGGGACTGGGAGGGGTTTGGGGGCACTGGGAGGAGTTTAGGGGTTACTGGGATAAACTGGGAGGGGTTTGGGCATCAATGGGAGGAGTTTAGGGGTTACTGGGAGGGACTGGGAGGGGTTTGGGGGTTACTGGGAGTTACTGGGATGAACTGGGGAGAAGTTCTGGGGGTTACTGGGAGGAGTTTTGGGGTCACTGGGAGTTACTGGGAGTTACTGGGAGGGGTTTTGGAGTTACTGGGATGAACTGGGAGGGGTTTGGGGGTTACTGGGAGTTACTGGGATGAACTGGGATGAACTGGGAGGGGTTTTGGGTGTTACTGGGATGAACTGGGGACCTGAACTTGGAGAGGTTTTGGGGGGTACTGGGATGAACTGGGAGTTACTGGGATGGGTTTTGGGGTCACTGGGGTGAACTGGGATGAACTGAGAGGGGTTTGGGAGTTACTGGGATGAACTGGGATGAACTGGGATGAACTGGGACGAACTGGGAGGGGTTTGGGGCTACTGGGAGTTACTGGGATAAACTGGGAGAGGTTTTGGGGGTACTGGGATGAACTGGGAGTTACTGGGATGAACTGGGAGTTACTGGGAGGGGGTTTTGGGAGTTACTTGGATGAACTGGGAGGGTTTGGGGTTACTGGGAGTTACTGGGATGAACTGGGACGAACTGGGAGTTACTGGGATGGGTTTTGGAGTCACTGGGAGTTACTGGGAGTTACTGGGAGGGGTTTGGGAGTTACTGGGACGAACTGGGAGGGGTTTGGGAGTTACTGGGATGAACTGGGACGAACTGGGATGAACTGGGAGGAGCTTTGACTCTCCCAGGAGGATTTTGGGGACCCCGGTGAGTTTTGGGGGTTTGGGCGCCCAATTCCCGATTTTGGGGGGTCGGGGATGAATTTGGGGGGGTCACGGGGGGTCACGGGGGGTCACGAGGGGGTCACTGAGGGGTCACGGCCCCTCCCCCTCAAATCCAGGGATTATCCCGGATTATGGAGCTGACCCAGATTGGGGGAGGGGCGGGGGGTGGGGGGAGGGGAAATGGGGGATTGGGGAATTTGGGATTTTTTGGGGGTCCTGGGGAGATTTTGGGGGTCCCAGGGGGATTTGGGGGAATTTGGGATTTTTGGGGGGTCTCAGGGGGAATTTTGGGGGTTCTGAGGTTTTTTTGGGGGGTCCCTGGGGGGGATTTTTGGGGGAAATTTGGGATTTTTTGGGATTTTTTTGGGGGGTCCCAGGGGGATTTTTGGGGGAAATTTGGGATTTTTGGGGGGTCCTGGGGGGAATTTTTGGGGGGTCCTGGGGTTTTTTGGGGGTCCCTGGGGGGATTTTGGGAGATTCTGGGGCGAGATTTTGGGGGTCCTGGGGGATTTTTTTGGGATTTTTGGGGGGTCCTGGGGGAGATTTTGGGGGGTCCCAGGGGGGATTTGGGAGGAATTTGGGATTTTTTGGGGTGTCTGGGGAAGATTTTGGGGGGTCCTGGGGGGTTTTTGGGGGGTCCTGGGGGATTTTGGGGAATTTGGGATTTTTTTGGGGGGTCCTGGGGGTTTTTTGGGATTTTTTGGGGGTCTGGGGGAATTTTGGGGGGTCCTGGGGGTTTTTGGGGGTCCCAGGGAGGATTTTTGGAGGTCCTGGGACGTTTTTGGGATTTTTGGGGGTCCCTGCAGAGATTTTGGGGATCCCAGGGGTTTTTGGGATGGTTCCAGGAGGATTTTGGGGGAATTTGGGATTTTTTGGGGGTCCTGGGGTTTTTTTGGGGGGTCCCTGGGGGATTTTGGGGGTTTCTGGGTGAGATTTTTGGGGGTCCCAGGGGTTTTTTGGGGGGTCCTGGGGGATTTTTGGGGTGTCTGGGGAGTTTTTGGGGATCCTGGGAGGATTTTGGGGGGTCCTGGGGAGGATTTTGGGGGGTCCCAGGGGGGATTTAGGGGAGGAATTTGGGATTTTTTGGGGGGTCCTGGGGGATTTTGGGGGGGTCCTGGGGGATTTTTTGGGGGTCCCAGGGGGGGATGTTGGGGGGAATTTGGGATTTTTGGGGGGTCCTGGGGAGGATTTTGGGATATTTTTGGGGGTCCTGGGGCATTTTTGGGGGGTCCTGGGGGATTTTTTGGGGGTCCTGGGGGTATTTTGGGGGATTCTGGGTAAGATTTTTGGGGGGTCCTGGGTGAGATTTTTGGGGGGTCCCAGGGAGGGATTTTTTGGATTTTTGGGGTGTCCTGGGGGATTTTGGGGGTCCCCAGGGGGGGATTTGGGGGAATTTGGGATTTTTTGGGGGGTCCTGGGTGAGATTTTAGGGGGTCCTGGGGGGGCTTTTTGGGATTTTTGGGGGGTCCTGGGGAGGATTTTTGGGATATTTTTGGGGGTCCTGGGGCATTTTTTTGGGGGGCCCTGGGGGGATTTTTGGGGGATTCTGGGTGAGATTTTGGGGGTCCTGGGGGATTTTTTGGGGGTCCTGGGGGGATTTTGAGGGGTCCCAGGGTTTTTTAGGGGGATCCCAGGGGAGATTTTTGGGATTTTTTGGGGGATCCTGGGTGGGATTTTGGGGTTCCTGGGGTGATTTTGAAATTTTTTGGGGGGTCCCAAAGGCGTTTTGGGGGTCCTGGGGAGGATTTTTGGGATTTTTTGGGTATTTTTTGGGATATTTTTGGGAGGTCTGGGGGATTTTGGGGGATTCTGGGTGAGATTTTGGGGGTCCTGGGGGTTTTTTTTGGGATTTTTGGGGGGTCCCGGAGAGATTTTGGGGATCCTGGGAAGATTTTGGGTTATTTTGGGGGGTCTCAGGTGGGATTTTTGGGGATCCTGGGTGTGATTTTGGGGGTCCTGGGGTTTTTTTTTTATTTTTGGGGGTCCTGGGGAAGATTTTGGAATTTTTTTGGGAGGTCCCAGGGAGGATTTGGAATTTTGAGGCTCCCAGGAGAATTTTGGGTTTTTTTGGGGGTCCTTGGTGGTTTTTGGGATGATTTTGGATTTTTTGGGATTTTTGGGGGGTCCTGGGGAGGATTTTGGGGTAGTTCTGGTTTGATCTGGGGATTTTTGGGGGTCCCAAGAAGAATTTTTGGGGTACCAGGAGATTTTGGGGTGATTTTTTTGGGGTTTCCAAGGAAAATTTTGCGATTTTTTGGGGGGTTCCAGGGAGGATTTTGTTATTTTTAGGATCCTCAGGATGATTTGGGAATTTTTGGGGTTTTTTTGGGGATGATTTTGGGATTTTTGGGGTTTTTTTGGGGATGATTTTGGGGTTTTTGGGGCGGATTTTGGGATTTTTGGGGTTTTTTGGGGCGGATTTTGAGATTTTTTTGGGGGTTCTGAGGAGGATTTTGGGGTTTTCAGGATCCTCGGGATGATTTTGGGATTTTTGGGGCAGATTTTGGGATTTTTCGGGGATTTCCAGGAAGGATTTTGGCATTTTTTAGGATCCTCGGGATGATTTGGGATTTTTGGAGGATGATTTTGGGATTTTTGGGGCAGATTTTGGGATTTTTCGGGGATTTCCAGGGAGGATTTTGTTATTTCAGGATCCTCAGAATGATTTTAGGATTTTTGGGGCAGATTTTGGGATTTTTCAGGGATTTCCAGGGAAGATTTTGGCATGTTTTAGGATCCTTGGGATGATTTTGGGATTTGTGGGGTTTTTTTGGGGCGGATTTTGGGATCTCTGGGGGGTTCTGGGGAAGATTTTTGGGGCGATTTGGGGATTTTTCGGGGATTTCCAGGAATGATTTTGGCATTTTTTAAGGATCCTCGGGATGATTTGGGATTTTTGGGGGCAGATTTTGGGATTTCTGGGGAGGATTTTGGGGTTTTCAGGATCCTCGGGATGATTTTGGGATTTTTGGGGTTTTTTTGGGGCAGATTTTGGGATTTTCCGGGGGGTTCTGGGGAAGATTTTTGGGGTGATTTTGGGATTTTTCAGGGATTTCCAGGGAGGATTTTGTTATTTTCAGGATCCTTGGGATGATTTTGGGATTTTTGGGAATTTTTTGGGGCAGATTTTGGGATTTTTCGGGGTATTCCAGGGAGGATTTTGTTATTTTCAGGATCCTCGGGATGATTTTGGGATTTTTGGGGGCAGATTTTGGGATTTCTCAGGGATTTCCAGGGAGGATTTTGTTATTTTCAGGATCCTCGGGATGATTTTGGGATTTTTGGGACAGATTTTGGGATTTCTGAGGAGGATTTTGGGGTTTTCAGGATCCTTGGGATGATTTTGGGATTTTTGGGGTTTTTTTGGGGTGGGTTTTAGGATTTTTCGGGGACTTCCTGGAAGGATTTTGGGATTGTTTAGGATCCTGAGAATTATTTTGGGATTTTTGGGCTGGATTTTGAGATTTTTGGGGGATGATTTTGGGATTTGTGGGGAGGATTTTGTTATTTTCAGGATCCTCGGGATGATTTTTGGGATTTTTGGGGATTTTTGGGGCGGATTTTGGGATTTTCCGGGGGGTCACTCACCCACTCCAGCAGCTTGAGGGAAACCCAGCGGCTCCTTGACCACCCGAACTGCCCCCGGCCACCAACTGGGGAGGGGCGGGGAGACCCCTTAGGGGGGTTGGGGACCCCTCCCCCAAATTTGGGGGCGGCTGAGACCCCCAAAAACCCCCCAAAACCCCCTAAAACCCCCAAAACCCCCCTAAAAACTCCTAAAACTCCCCCCAAAAATCCCCCAAAACCCCCAAAAATCCCCCCAAAAATTCCCCCCAAGCACAAAATGAAAATGGGGAGGGGGGTCACTCCCAAACATGACGTCACGCTGACGTCACACCCCGCCCCCCCACCCAATTTTTTGGGGGATTTTTTACGCCCCCCCAGTTGTTGCTGCATCATCATCCTCACCCCCCTCCCCCACCCGATGCTGCGGCAGCGACCCCCCCCCCCCAAAAAAAATGACCCCTCCCCCTTCATGGGTATCGCCCCCCGCCCCAAAAATCCGTCGCGACCCCTCCCCAAATTCCCAAATTCAGGACCCCCCTCCCTTTAAAATTCAAGATCCCCCCCCCCACCCCAAAATTCTTCCCCCCATGCCCCAAATTTTGAGCCCCTCCCCATACGCGCAAAATCCGCCCCCAAATTTTAGAGCCCCTCCCCAAATTCCTGGAGACTCCCCTCAATTCAGCCGAACCCTCCCCTAAATATTGATCCAAAATTTAGAGCCCCCCACCCAAAAATTCAGGTGTTTTTCTCCCGGAGCCCCCCTCCCACAATTCCCTCCCACCCATTCCCCCAGTGCGGGGGGTCCATGCTACCTCCCTCACTCCCCCAGGCTCTGGGGGGTTTGGGGAGGGTCTCCAGGTGGGTTTGGTGCAGAGGGGGGTCCCGGGGGGTTTTTTTTGGGGAGGGGTCTCACCTGGTTCAGCACCTCCATCCCTGCGGGTCCGGGAGACGCAGCGCGGCGGGGGGGAGCGGCCAGCCGCGGAACAGCCGCGGAGGGAGGGGGGACGAGGCGGGAACAGCGCGGGGGGACGAGCGAGAGAAGGAACAGCCAGCGGAGGGGGTGAGGAAAGAAGAGCGGAGAGGGAGGAAGTGACGTCATAACGAGGCAATGGGTACGCCATTTTGAGTGAGGGCAATGGGGAACGCGCCGCCATCTTTGAGTGTGGCATGCGAAGGGGAAGCTCTGGGCGGGAAAAAGGAGAATCCCTTTTGGGCAGGAAAAAGGAGAATCTTGATCTCTGGGGGAATTTTGTATGATTTTTGACGATTTTTTGGGGGATTTTGTGGTGATTTTGCGACGATTTTTGGGGGATTTTGTAGTGATTTTGAGGCGATTTTTGGGGGATTTTGTGGTGATTTTAAGGGGCTGATTTTGTACGACTTTGGGCGGAATCTTAGATCTATTTGAGCCGATTTTTGGGACTTCGATGGTTTTGTATGATCTTTTGAGGATCTTTGTAGCGATTTTGGGGGATTTTGACGATTTATCTTGAGGAGATTTTTGGGGAATTTTGTGTGATTTTCTGGCGATTTTTTGGGGAATTTTGATGCGATTTGGGGGGATTTTGATGTGATTTTGTGGCGATTTTTGGGGATTTTTCGTATGATTTTCGGGGGGATTTTGAGGCGATTTTTGGGGCAATCTTTGGGAGATTTTGTCGCACTTTTGGGGGGATTTTGAGGCAATTTTGTGGCTTTATTTTTTGGATTTTGAGGCCATTTTGTGGGGATTTTGAGGCCATTCTGTATGCGATTTTTGGGGGCATTTTGGAGGCGATTTTGTATGACGATTTTTAGGGGGGATTTTGAGGCACCTTTTGGGGGGATTTTGGTGACGATTTTTGGGGGAGATTTTGGGGGCGATTTTGTGGAGAATTTTGATGATTTTGTGGCGATTTTGGGGGATTTTGATGTAATTTTGTGGCGATTTTGGGGGATTTTGATGTAATTTTGTGGCGATTTTTTGGATTTTCTGGGCGATTTTTCGGGGGGGATTTTGAGGCTGATTTTGTGACGCATTTTTGGGGGATTTTGAGGCAATTCTGTATGCATTTTTGGGGAGATTTTGAGGCGATTTCGTGGCGATTTTGAGGCGATTTTTGGGGGGGATTTTGAGGCAATTCTGTGGCGATTTTGGGGGGTTTTGAGGTGATTTTGAGGCGATTTTCGGGGGATTTCGTGGCGATTTTTTTGGGGACTTTGAGGCCATTTTTGGTGATTTTGAGGCGATTTTGGGGGGTGGGTTTAATGAGATTTTTTGAGGCGTCCCACCCTGATTTTTTTTTGGGGGGGGATATCCCATTAACACACCATAGATTTTTGCCTTTAATTTTTTTATTGCGATTATTGTGCTCACAGCTGAATTCTGGAATGATCTCGAGGTTTTTTTTTGGGGGGGACTTATTTATCGAGAGAGAGCAAGATAAATAAAATAAATTTATTTCTCCGCAGCCGCCCCCTCCCCTTCCAAGATGGCGCCCAGCATCTCCTCACACATCAGCAGCGCCCGCGGCACATGGAAACAGCCTGGAAAAACGGGGTAAAAACGGGCAAAAAGGGGCAAAAAACGGGAAACGTGAGGGAAAAATCCCATTTATGAAGCCCCTCCTCAAAATCTGACCCACCTTTGTAGGGCCCGCCCTTGATGGAAAGCGCCACGGAGCCGTCGCGGTTCAGGTACCCGAACCACTCGCCGTGCTCGGGGTCACGGAACTGGGGGGATGAGGGGAATTTGGGGGAAATTTGGGAGAATTTGGGGAGGGGGTGAGGGGGTGAGACCCCCCTCGAAAAATTTGGGAGATCTCTCCCAAAAAAATCTGGGGATTTTAAAAGGGAGCCGCCGAAAATCTGCCGGAGTGGGGGAATCGCAATGCCGGGAGTGAAGGAGGTTTTGGGGATTTCTCCCAAATTTGAAACCACTCCCCCCAAAATTAGGATTATTTGGGATCCCTCCACCCAAAATAGGGAAGTTTTGGGATTCCCATTTCTAATTGGGAGCCCCAAAACTCCAAATTTCCCCTCACGAACCCCCAAAATCCCCATGGACCCCCCACCATCAATTCCCCAAGACCCCAAATTTCCCCCAAATTCCCATTTTTCTCCTCAAATTTTCACTTTTTCCCCCCCAAACCCTCAAATCCCTCCTTTCCCTCCCAAAAAACCCAATTTCTCCCCCAAATCGCCTCAGTCTCACCCTAAAACCCCAATTTCTCTTCCAGGGACCCCCAAAAAAACCCCAAAACCCCCAAATTTCTCCAAAATCCTGCTCAGGACTCCAAATTTTTCCCAGGACCCACCCAAATTCCCCAATTTTTCCCCCCAAAAAACCCCAAATTCCCCCTCAGAACCCCCCAAAATCCCAATTTCCCTCCCCAGTGACCCCCAAAAATACCCAAAATCCCCCAAATCCCCCCAAAATCCCCAAATCCCCCACCTTGTCGAAGGTGAACTGGGCCAGCTGCAGGAACTTGCTGATCAGGCTGGGCCGGGGCTGGAAGCGCTGGGCGGCCAAAAGGGCAACCAGGGCCTCGGCGTGGGGCCACCAGAGCTTCATGGACCACTCCAGCTGGGGATTTTGGGGGAAAAAAATCCCAATTTGGGAAAAAAATGGGGAAAAAATGGGCTAAAAATGAGGAAATTTGGGGAAAATGGGGTAAAATTTGGGATAAAAATGGGGGGGAAATGGGGCCACCAGAGCTTCATGGACCACTCCAGCTGGGGATTTTGGGGAAAAAAAATCCCAATTTGGGAAAAAAATCCAAATTTGGGGGAAAAATGAGAAAATTTGGGGGGAAAACGGGGGAAAGAATGGGGAAAAATGGGTTAAAAAATGAGAATATTTGGGATAAAAAGGGGGGAAATGGGGCCACCAGAGCTTCATGGACCACTCCAGCTGGGGAAAAATCCCAGTTTGGGGAAAAAAAATTCCAAATTTGGGGAAAAAAAATCCAAATTTGGGGGGAAAACGGGGAAAAGATGGGCTAAAAATGAGAAAATTTGGGGGAAAATGGGGGGAAAATGTGAATATTTGGGGGAAATGGGGCCACCAGAGCTTCATGGACCACTCCAGCTGGGGAAAAATCCCAGTTTGGGGAAAAAAAATCCAAATTTGGGGGAAAAATGGGGGGGAAAAAAGGGTTAAAAAATGAGAATATTTGGGGGAAAAAAATGGGGAAAATGGGGAAAAATGCGAATATTTGGGGGAAATGGGGCCACCAGAGCTTCATGGACCACTCCAGCTGGGGAAAAAAAATCCCAGTTTGGGGAAAAAAAATCCAAATTTGGGGGGAAAACGGGGGAAAGAATGGGGAAAAATGGGTTAAAAATGAGAATATTTGGGATAAAAGGGGGGAAATGGGGGCCACCAGAGCTTCATGGACCACTCCAGCTGGGGAAAAAAATCCCAGTTTGGGGGAAAAAAATCCAAATTTGGGGGAAAAAATCCAGATTTGGGGGGAAAACGGGAAAAGATGGGCTAAAAAATGAGAAAATTTGGGGGAAAAATGGGGGAAAATGTGAATATTTGGGGAAATGGGGCCACCAGAGCTTCATGGACCACTCCAGCTGGGGAAAAATCCCAGTTTGGGGGAAAAAAATCCAAATTTGGGGAAAAAATGGAGGGGAAAATGGGCTAACAATGAGAAAAATTTTGGGGAAAATGTGAATATTTGGGGGAAATGGGGCCACCAGAGCTTCATGGACCACTCCAGCTGGGGGAAAAAAATCCCAGTTTGGGGGAAAAAAAATCCAAATTTGGGGGAAAAATGGGGGGAAAAAAGGGTTAAAAATGAGAATATTTAGGGTAAAAGGGGGGAAATGGGGCCACCAGAGCTTCATGGACCACTCCAGCTGGGGGGAAATCCCAGTTTGGGGAAAAATCCAAATTTGGGAAAAAAAAATCGAAATTTGGGGAAAAAAATCCAACTTGAGAACAGCCCCCCGTGCTGGGGGTCCCAGGTGGGATTTTGGGTGAATTTTGAGGGTCCCAGGTGGGATTTTGGGGCGATTTTGGACTTCCCAGGTGGGATTTTTTGGGGGTTTTTGGTATTTTTGGGGTCCCAGGTGAGATTTGGGGTTACCTGGGTGGGGCAGTGCCCGTCAGCATCCAGGAATGAGAACAGCCCCCGTGCTGGGGGGTCCCAAGGTGGGATTTTTGGGGGTGAATTTTGAGGGTCCCAGGTGGGATTTTTGGGGGTGATTTTTGGGTTCCCAGGTGTGATTATTTGGGGTTTTGATGATTTTGGGGTTACCTGTGTGGGGCAGTGCCCGTCAGCATCCAGGGAAGGAGCAGAGCCCCCCGTGCTGGGGGTCCCAGGTGGGATTTTTGGGGGTTCCCAGGTGGGATTTGGGGGTTCCAGGTGTGATTTTGGGGTTCCAGGACGGATTTTTTGGGGGTTTTTAGGGTTCCCAGGTGTGATTATTTTGGGTTTCGATGATTTTGGGGTTACCTGTGTGGGGCAGTGCCCGTCAGCATCCAGGAATGAGAACAGCCCCCCGTGCTGGGGGTCCCAAGGTGGGATTTTGGGATGAATTTTGAGGGTCCCAGGTGGGATTTTGGGGTGATTTTTGGGTTCCCAGGTGTGATTATTTGGGGTTTTGATGATTTTGGGGTTACCTGTGTGGGGCAGTGCCCATCAGCATCCAGGAAGGAGCAGAGCCCCCCGTGCTGGGGGTCCCAGGTGGGATTTTGGGGTTCCCAGGTGGGATTTGGGGTTCCAGGTGTGATTTTGGGGTTCCAGGTCGGATTTTTGGGGGTTTTGGGGTTCCCAGGTGTGATTATTTTGGGTTTTGATGATTTTGGGGTTACCTGTGTGGGCAGTGCCCGCCAGCATCCAGGAATGAGAACAGACCCCGTGCTGTGGGTCCCAGGTGGGATTTTGGGGTGAATTTTGAGGGTCCCCAGGTGTGATTTTGGGGTGAATTTTGAGGGTCCCCAGGTGTGATTTTGGGGTGAATTTTGAGGGTTCCCAGGTGTGATTCTGGGGTGAATTTTGAGGATTTCCAGGTGGGATTTTTTGGGTTCCCAGGTGAGATTTGGGGTTACCTGTGTGGGGCAGTGCCCGTCAGCATCCAGGAATGAGAAGAGCCCCCCGTGCTGGGGGTCCCAGGTGGGATTTTGGGGTAAATTTTGAGGGTTCCCAGGTGTGATTTTGGGGTGAATTTTGAGGATTCCCAGGTGGGATTTTTTGGGTTCCCAGGTGAGATTTGGGGTCCCAGGTGAGATTTGGGGTTACCTGTGTGGGGCAGTGCCCGTCAGCATCCAGGAATGAGAAGAGCCCCCCGTGCTGGGGGTCCCAGCCCCAGCTCAGGGGTCCCTCCACCAGCGCCGCCACCGCCCGCGCCCCCAGCTCGGCGTCCCCCCGGCGCCCCGCAAACTCCAGCAGCAGCCAGCCCGCCTCCAGGGCGTGGCCTGCCCCCCAAAACCGGGGGGAGCAGGAATTGGGGAGACAGAGACAAAAAAATGGGAGAGAAGAGTGAAAAAAAGCAAAAAACCGGGGAAAAAGCAAAAAAATTGGATTTTTTAGCCTAAAATTGGGGTATAGGAGGTTAAAATTGGGGGGAAACGCCTCAAAAAGGGGGAACCCAAAATTTAGGGAATGGGAGCACAAAGGGTAAAAAATTGGGGGAAAAGGAGCAAAAAATGGGGGAAATAGGCAAAAAGTTGGGATTTTTTTAGCCTGAAATTGGAGTTTTAGAAGTTAAAATTGGGGGAAAGGAGGCCAGAAATTGGGGGGAAACGCCTGAAAAAAAGACACCCCAAATTTTAAGGGATGGGAGCAGGAAATTGGGGAAAGGATAAAAAACTTTGGGGAAAGGAATAAAGAAATTGGAGAAAAAAGGAAAAAACCTGGATTTTTTAGCCTTAAAATGGAGTTTAGGAAGTTAAAATTGGAGGAAAAGAAGCCAAAAATTGGGGGAAATGCTTCAAAAAGGGGGAACCCCAAAAAATTTGGGGGGAGTGGGAACACAAAATTTGGGAAAAGATGAAAAAAATGGGGAAAATTAGCAAAAAATTGGGATTTTCTAGCTCAAAATTGGGGGAAAGGAACCCAGAAAAAATTGGGATTTTTTTAGCTTAAAATTGGGCGAAATACCAAATTTGGGATTTTCCCCCAAAAATTGGAGTCCAACCCCCCCAAAATCAGGATCAAAGCCCCCAAAATATGGATCAACCCCCCAGACCCCTCCCCAATTTTTGGGGGTCCCCCAAAAAATCGAGATCAACCCCCCAAAATTTGGATCCAAACCCCCCCCCCAAATTTGGGGGTCCAACCCTCCATAATTGGGATCAACCCCCCCCAAAAAATCAGGATTTTCCCCCAAAATCGGGATTCAACCCCCCAAATTTGGGGGTAAAACCCTCCAGCCCCCTCCCCCAAATTTGGGATTTTCCCCCCAGAATTGGAGCCTAACCCCCCCAAAATCAGGGTCAACCCCCAAAAATTTGGGTCAAACCCCCCATAATTGGGATTCCCCCTCCCCAAATTTGGTATTTCACCCCCCAAATCAAGCTCCAACCCCCCAAAAATCGGGAATCAAACCCCCCAAATTTGGGTTCAACCCCCCCAAAATCGAGATTCAATCCCCTCCCCAAATTTGGGATTTTCCCCCAAAATTAAGATTCAACCCCCTCCCCAAATTTGGGATTTTCCCCCAAAAATCGAGGTCCAACCCCCCCAAAATCAGGGTCAACTCCCCCAAAATTGAGATCAAACCGCCCAAATTTAGGGGTCAAACCCCCCAAAATCGAAATCAAGCCCCCCCGAAATCAAGGTCCAACCCCCCAAAATCGTGATCAGACCCCCCCCCCAGCCCCCTCCCCCAAATTTGGGGTCCCCCTCACCCGGGTTCATGAGGCGCCCCAGGCTCCCCCGGCAGCTCCCCCCCTCAGGGCTGACGTTCTCCAGCACCACCGAGTCCCCCTCTGCACCCCCAAATCCGGGGGGTCACCCCAAATCCGGGGGGCCCCTGGGGCTGCTCGTGGGGGAAAAAAGAGCCCCGAGGGGCAAATCTGGGGGGTCCTGGGATGGTTTGGGGGGGAGGAATTTGGGATCTGGGGTACCCAGGGGGAGGATTTTGGGGTTCTGGGGTTGGATTTTTGGGGGCTTCTTGGTGGGGTTTGGGAGTTCCAGGAGATCTGTGGGGGCCCCAGGGCTAATTTTGGGGGTCCCAGGGCTGTTTCTGGGGGGTCATTTTGGGTGTCCCAGGTTGATTTTTGGGAGTACCAGGATGATTTTTAGGGTCCCAGGGCTGTTTTAGGGTAATTTTGGGGTCCCAGGGTATTTTGGGGTTAATTTTTGGGGTCCCAGGGCTGGTTTTGGGGAGAATCTTTGGGGGTCCCTGGGGTTTTTTGGGGTAAACTTTTGGGCTCCCAGGGTATTTTTTTGGGGTTAATTTTGTGCTCCCAGGCTGTTTTGGAGTATTTTGGGGCATTTTTTGGGGGGTATTTTTAGGGTAGTTTTAGGGTATTTTGGGGGTATTTCTTTGTATTTTGGTGTAGTTTTGGGGCATTTTGGGGCAATTTTGGGGTATTTTGGGTATCTTTTGGGGGTGTTTTGGGTGTTTTTAGGGGTAGTTTTGGGTATTTTGGGGGTAGTTTTGGGTATTTTTTATGGATGTTTTGGGGGTAATTTTGGGTATTTTTGGGTAGCTTTGTATTTTTGGGGCATTTTTTGGTATTTTTGGCTATTTTGTTTTTTTGTATTTTTGGGCATTTGGGGGTAATTTTTGGCAATTTTGTGGTATTTTTGGGGGTATTTTTGGGTAGTTTTTGGGCATTGCATTTTTGCCCATTTTGGGGGGCTTTTTTGGTACCCTCTGGGCATCTTTAGGGTAGTCTTTGGGGTAGTTTTGTGGTATTTTGGGGATATTTTTAGGGTAGATTGGGAGTATTTTTGGTAGGTTTTGGGTAGGTTTTGGGGGTATTTTTTGGCATTTTGGGATAATTTGGGGGTATTTTTGGGCCCTCTTGGCATTTTGGGGCATTTTGGGGGGTATTTTTGGGGCATTTTTGGCATTTTGGGATAATTTGGGGGTATTTTTTGGGCCTTTTTGGCATTTTGGGGTATTTTGGGGTGCTTTGGTACCTGCAGGTGCAGCAGCAGCTGCCGCGCCCCCCACTCCGCCATGGCCTCGGCCTCGGGGTCGGGCTCGCCCTGGGGGTCCCTCCGGGGGTCCCCCAAGAGCTGCAGCCCCACCTTGAGCACCATCATGGGCTGGGCCAGCGCCTGCTGGGGGGGTCCCCGCGAACGGGGGGCGCTCTAACTCCATGGGGATGCCCTCGGCCCAGCCCCAGACGGCCAGAGCTCAGCCCTCGCCCCAGGCCTGCAGGGAAATGGGGCTGGGGGCTTCAGGGGAACGGGGAAACGGGGCTGGGGGCTTCTCAAAGGGAAATGGGGCTGGGGGCTTCAGGGGAACGGGGAAACGGGGCTGGGGGCTTCAGGGGAACGGGGCTGGGGGCTTCAGGGGAACGGGCTGGGGGCTTCAGGGAACGGGGAAATGGGGCTGGGGGCTTCAGGGGAATGGGGGCTGGGGGCTTCAGGGAACGGGGAAATGGGGCTGGGGGCTTCAGGGAATGGGGCTGGGGGCTTCAGGGGAACGGGGAAATGGGGCTGGGGGGCTTCTCAAAGGGAAATGGGCTGGGGGCTTCAGGGGAATGGGGGAAATGGGGCTGGGGGCATCAGGGGAAACGGGGCTGGGGGCTCTGGGATTGGGGGAAATGGGGCTGGGGGCTTCAGGGGAATGGAGGAAATGGGCCTGGGGGCTTCTCAAAGGGACACGGGGGAAATGGGGCTGGGGGGCTTCTCAAAGGGAAATGGGGCTGGGGACTTGGCGGGGGGGTACTGGAGGTGTTTTTGGGATTCAGTGTTAATTTGAGGAGGGGTCTCGGTATTAATAGTTAATTTGGGGAGGGGTCTCAGCCTGTATCTCTCCTCCCCCGCGGCCCTGCCCAGCTCGTCCAGCCCCAGCGCGCAGAACGTTAATGTGGGGAGGGGTCCCGGTGTTAGTATTTAATTTGAGTCGGGGTCTCAGTGTTAATTTGGGGAGGGGTCTCAGTGTTAATTTGGGGAGGGGTCTCACCCTGTACTTCTCCTCCCCGCCGCCCTGCCCAGCTCGTCCAGCCCCAGCTAGCAGAACGTTAATGTGGGAGGGGTCCCAGTGTAATTTCGGGGTCCCGGTGTTAGTATTTAATTTGAGTCGGGGTCTCAGTGTTAATTTGGGGAGGGGTCTCCGGGTTAATTTGGGAGGGGTCTCACCCTGTACTTCTCCTCCCCCGCGGCCCTGCCCAGCTCGTCCAGCCCCATGGCGCAGAACGCTTCGCTGTAGAAGCTGCGCTGCAGCCGCTGCGCGCGCCCGTCCCGGCTCAGCGCGAAGGCGGCGCGGGACGAGCCCGGCTGCGGCCGCGCGTGGCGCTGCAGGAACTCCCCGGCTGCGGGTGCGGCGCGTTCGGCAATTTCCGCCAATTTCCGCCAATTTTGGGGTGATTCCGGGGGAATTTTGGGGGAATTTTGGGGGAATTTTGGGGAATTTGTGAGTAGGAAAAAAGACCCCAAGCGGGAGATCCCATAGAGATCAATGGGGGCAGCGCCGCTCAGCGGCCACAAGGGGGAACTGCGGCCGTTGGGATCAGTGAGGGATTTGGGGGAAATTCGGGAGATTTGGGGGCGGAAAAAGGGGGGAACTGCACCCATAGGGATCAGGAACTGAAGCTGGAAATCCCCGGCTGGAATTGGGGGGAAATTCCGGCAATTTCAGGGCAATTTTTGGGAGGAATTTGGTTGTGGGGGAAAAACCCCAAGCGGGAGATCCCATAGAGATCAATGGGGGGCAGCGCGCTCAGCGGCCACAAGGGGGAACTGCGGCCGTTGGGATCAATGAGGGGATTTGGGGAAATTCGGGAGATTTTTGGGGAATTTTTGGGGAAACTGGGGGAGATTCAGGGAAATCAGGGGATGGGAAAAGGCGGAGCTGCCCCCCAAAATGGGGAAAGGGGAACTGCCCATGTCCCACCCCACACCTGTCCCATCTGCCCCCCTAACCCACCCCAAAAGCCCCCCAAACCCCCCCACGTCCCCCCATAAACCCCCAGATCCCCCCCGCCCTATTTCCGGCCCCATATCCCACCACATAAACCCCCCAGTTCCCACCCTATAACTCCTCCCCCATATCCCCCGACCCCCACCCATATCCCCCCATTTCCCACCCCATATCCCCCCGACCCCCGCCCCATTTCTTGCCCCATAACCCCCAAAACTCATCCCATATCCCCCCGACCCCCCAAAACTCCCCCCACATCCCCTCGGCCCCCCGCCCCATTTCCCCTCCATATCCCTCCATATTCTCCCCATTTCCCACCCCATAATGTCCCGCCCCCCCCGCCCCATTTCCCCCCATATCCCCCCGACCCCCACCCCATTTCCCATCCCACATCCCCCCCATAATCCCCCATATCCCCTCTGCCCCCCACCCTGTTTTCCCGTCGCCCCCTCCCCACTTTCTACCTTTTTCGCGCCTGCAGCAGCTCGGGCAGTGGAACCGGGGAGCGATGCGTACAGGCAGGGAATAGACCCAGATCTGGGGGTTCGGGGGGTTCAGGGGGTCCTGGGGGTTCAGGGGTCTCCTGAGCTCCCCAAACCCCCCCACGCCCCCGCCCCACACGCACCTGGCGGCCCTGCAGCCACATCGAACTTGGTGTCGTCGTAGACGGACCCGTCCTTGGCTGAGGCAGGAGAAGAAACCCCTGGGGGGACACGGGGGGGTTGGGGGTCCCAGGGGCTTTTGGGGGAGAATTCGGGGGTCCCGGACCTCAGGGTGGCTTGTGGGGGACGTTTGGGGGTCCCCTGTGGGAATTTGGGGGGCACTCAGGGTCTTGGGGGTTGTCCCTGGGGTGTTTTTGGGGTCCCCGGGTGTCCCTACGGTGTGTTGGGGATGTTTTGGGCGTCCCTGGGATGATTTTTGGGCCTCCTTGGGTATCCCTGGGATGTTTTTGGGGGCCGTGGGTTGTTTTTGGTGGTCCTGGGTTATTTTTGGGTGTTTTCAGGGTGTTTTTGAGGTATGTTTGGGTTGGTTTTGGGTGTTTTCGGGGTCCCTGTGTTGTTTTTGGGGGTCTCTGGGTTGTTTTTGGGGGTCCTGGGTTATTTTTTGGGTTCCCGCGGTGGTTTTGGGCTGTTCTTGGGGGTCTCTGGGTTATTTTTGGGTTGGTTTTGGGGGTCCCTATGGTGTTTTTGGGGGTTTTTTGGGGAATCCCTGGAGTATTCTTGGAGTATTTTTGGGGTGTTTTTGGGGGTCCCTGGGTTATTTTTTGGGTTCCCTGCGGTGGTTTTGGGCTGTTTGAGGGTGTTTTGGGGTTGTTTTGGTGCTCCCCGGTTATTTTTGGGTTGTTTTGGGGTCCCCGTGGTGTTTTTGGGGAAGCCCTGGAGTATTTTTGGGGTGTTTATAGGGTGTTTTTGGGGGTCTCTGGGTTATTTTTGGGGTCCCCGCGGTGTTTTTGAGGTTGTTTTGGGGTCCCCATGGTGGTTTTGGGGGTTTTGGGTGTCCCTGGGGTGTTTTTTGGGGTCCCTGGGCTGTTTTGGGATCCCCCTCACCCGTGCTCGGGGTCGTGCGAGTGCCGCCCTCAGAATCGCCACGGCTGCTGCCCAGCTCGGCCCCGATGCGACAGCGCCAGGCGCTGAGCTGCTCCATGGCTGGGGGAGGCGGGACCCCGACCCAACAAACCCGAGGACCCACAGATAATCCCTGTGAGACCCCAGACCCAAAATAACCCCCAAATCCATCCGTGGGACCCCAGACCTACAAACACCCCCCCCAGACCCACAAATAACCCCTGTGAGACCCCAGACCCACAAATAACCCCCAGACCCAGCTGTGGGACCCCAGACCCACAAATACCTCCCTCGAGATCCATCCACAGAAGCCCCCAGACCCACACAGAAACCACCCCATGGGACCCCCCACTCACCTGTGGGATTCCAAACCCAGAAATACTTTCGCCATGGGACCCCCAGACCCACCCCTGGGACCCCAGACCCGCCCTTAGGGGAACCCAGACCCCTCCCCAGCCCAGCCACGGGGGTCCCCTAAATCCCCCCAAAATCCCCCCACCCCGGGGGTCCCCCCAGCCCCACCCCGAGGTCCCCAAAATCGCTAGCCCCCCCTTAAACCCCACAGTGGGGGTCCCAAAATCCCCCGAGTCCTGAGGGTCCTCTCAGCCCCCAACCCCTCCAGACCCTTTTTGGGGTCCCCAAATCCCGCCCCTCCCCCCACCCGGACCCACCGCGGCCTCTGCCCAGTCACGAGACTCGCGACAAAGCTCCGCCCCTTCCTGACCGCGCCCCTCCCCCGGCCCCGCCTATCGCGACAAGGCCACGCCCCCCAAGCACCGCCACTCCCCAGACCCAAAATTTGGGGGTTTAAAGGGCTGAAACGCTAATAGACCCCCAAAAACCCCCAGACCCAAATTCAGGGGCGTCCAGAGCAGCCAAAACCCCACGTGATCCCCCAAATTTCTTCCCCCAAAACTGGGGCTCCAAACACCCAGACCCTCCCCACCCCCAAAATTTTATTAAATTTTTTTTACTCCAAAAAATGTCTTTTTTAATTTTCAAAATAGCACAAAACGACGGACACAGCACTCGGGGGGAGGGGCCGAGAGCGTTTGTTCCCCCTCCCCCCACTATGATACATTTTGGGGCTCCTCCCCCTCCCCTCCCCCACCCCTGGGGAGTCTGGCACGGGGTGGGGAGGGGGTCTGAGGGGAGGGTTATTTTTTTGGGGGAGGGCAGCGTTGTACAAAACTTTTCATTCCAGCAACTGCAACAGGTAAAAACCCCCCGACCCCTCCCTCCCCCCAGGTGAGGGACCCCCAAACCCCTCCCCCAAAAACCCCCGGGATTTGGGGGTGTTGGGGGGTCCCCGGGATTGTTTTTTTGGGGGGTCCCAGGGGTCCTTCACTGCCCTTGGCCTTGGGCTTCTTTGGGCGGATTTCCTGTGGGGGGGGGGGTGTGAGGAGACCCTCCTCAAAATAGCAAGAAACCCCCAAAATCATCCAAATAACCCCCAAAATAACAAAAAACCAAACACCAAAATAACAAAAAAACCGAAGAACTCAAACCCCCCCAAAAATAACCCCAAAAAACCCCCAGACCCAAAATTCCTCCAGACCCACAGACCCCCCAAACCAGACCTGCAGACCCCACCCAGGACCCCAAAGAGTCCCCAGACCCCCAAAAACCCAAAACCAGACCCACAGAACATCCCGGGACTCCCAAAAAAGCCCCAGACCCTCCAAACACCCCCAAAAAGCCCCCCAAAGCCCCCAAAAGAGCCCCCAGCCCCCAAAGCCCCCAAGCCCCCAGCCCCACTCACAGGTCGGGGGGCATGTGGCCGTTGCTGCCCAGGTTTCCGAGCCTCACGTCCCTTGCTCGACTCTGGGGGGGTTTGGGGGGGACAGCAGGGGGTGAGGGGGGGACCCGCAGGTGTGGGGCAGCCCCCAGACTCAATTCAGAGCCCCCAGACCCATTTCGGGAGCCCCTAGACTGACCTTGCAGCCACCACACCTGCATGGCCAGGCTGTAACCTTAATGGGTTGGTGACAAGGGGACAATCCAACTCCCACCAACACTCCCCAGGTGTGGGGCAGCCCCCAGACCCATTTCAGGGCCCCAGACTCACCCTGCAGCCACCGCACCTGGGTGGCCGGGCCTGTAGCCCTTGTCCCTGTCAGGGTGGGGGACAGTCCCACAGACCCCCCAAAGGTGTGTGTGCAGCCCCCAGACCCATTTCAGAGCCCCCAGACTCACCCTGCAGCCACCGCACCTGGGTGGTAGGGCCATAGCCCTTGTCCCTGTCGGGGTGGGGGACAATCCCATGCTCACCTGCCCAGTCCCACAGACGCCCCCAGGTGTGTGCAGCCCCCAGACCCATTTCCAGACTCACCCTGCAGCCACCGCACCTGGGTGGCCGGGCCCGTAGCCCTTGTCCCTGTCAGGGTGGGGGACAGTCCCACAGACCCCCCAGGTGTGTGCGCAGCCCCCAGACCCACCTGTGAGCCCCCAGACCCATTTCAGACTCACCCTGCAGCCACCGCACCTGGGTGGCAGGCCTGTAGCCCCTTGTCCTTAGAAGGACAGGGGACAGTCCCACAGGGACCCCCAGCGGTCTGTAAACCCCCTGACTCAATTCAGAGCCCCCAGACTCAATTCAGAGCCCCCAGACCCATTTCAGACTCACCCTGCAGCCACCGCACCTGGGTGGCCAGGCCATAGCCCTTGTCCCTGGCAGGGTGGGGGACAGTCCCACAGGGACCCCCAGCGGTCTGTAACCCCCCAGACCCATTTCAGAGCCCCCAGACCCATTTCAGACTCACCCTGCAGCCACCGCACCTGGGTGGCGGGCCCAGTCAGCTCCTTAAGTTGCTTGTGGCTGTCATGCGGAAGATGATGGCGGCTTGGTGGGTGTGGTCGATGTGGGAGCTGGCCAGGCTGGAGAGCCGGCACCAGGCACGAGGGCTGGGCCCGCAGTAGGCAGACCCTCATGAAGGCCAGCTGGGAGCCCCCAGCAGACCTCGGGAGGGCCGCCCAGGCCCCCCTGGATAGCCAGGTACACCGAGTACTCGGCGATCGCGGCCCGACGTCACCGAGGGCGGCTCCCACGTCAGGTGAGCCGTCCGGGCTCTGCCAGGGGACAGCGGGGTCAGGGGGACAGGGGGACAGGGGGGACATGGGGGGTTAGAGGGATCGGGGGGACATGGGGATTATGGGGGGACAGAGGGATCAGGGGACATGGGGGGTTAGAGGGGTCAGGGGACACAGGATCATGGGGACACAGGTCAGAGGGACATGGGGAGGACTTGGGTTGGGGACAGAGGGTCAAGGGGGACATGGAGACAGGAGGGACATGAGGGATATGGGGGATTGAATGGGGGGACAGAGGGGACACAGAGGGTGAGGGGATGTGGGAGAGGGTCCCTGCTGTGGGTCTGGGGTCCCTGCCGTGGGTCAGGCTGTGGGTCTGGGGTCACCTTGCTGATCTTGATGGCACAAGGAGCCCTGGGGAAGCTGGGTAGGGATGGATGGATGGGGCTGGGTTGGGTTGGGTTGGGTTTGGGTTGGGTCAGGTCAGGTCTGGGTTGGGTTGGGGTCCCCTGCCGTGGGTCTGGGAGTCCCTACCGTGGGTCTGGAGCTCACCTTGCTGATCTTGATAGGCTTAGGCGCTCAGAGGCCGGGCAGGGATGGATGGATGGGAGCTGGGTTGGGTTGGGTTGGGTCAGGTTTGGGTTGGGTCGGGTTTGGGTTTGGCTGTGTTGGGTTGGGGTCTCTGCTGTGGGTCTGGGGGTCTCCACTGTGGGTCTGGGGTCCCCCGTGGAGTCTACTGCTGATCTTGATGGCGCAGAGCCCGGGGAAAGCAGGGTAGGGATGGATGGATGGGGCTGGGTTGGGTTGGGTTGGAGTCAGGTTTGGGTCAGGTCTGGGTTGGGTTGGGGTCCCTGCCGTGGGTCTGGGGGTCCCTGCCGTGGTCTGGGGTCCCTGCCGTGGAGTCAGGCTGTGGGTCTGGGCTCACCTTGCTGATCTTGATGGCGCTAGAGGGCGCCCCGGGGAAGCCGGGCAGGCAGGGTTTGAAGGCCGACAGCTCCGAGAGGGCCAGCGCACTGGCGTTGGAGCCAGACCCACGCTGGAACTTGTACGCCGTGCCGGCTGCAGCTCCTGGCGACAGCTCGCGAGTGGTCCGGGACCCCCGAGGCCTCGTCCTGCGACACAGAGGGGACACTGGGGACAGGGACACTGACACAGGAACCCTGGGCACGAGGGGACAGGGACACTGACACAGGAACCCTGGGCACGGGGACAGGGACACAGAGACTCCCTGGGCATGGGGACAGAGGACAGGGACACTGACACAGGAACCCCCTGGAGATTTGGGACAGGGACACAGGAACCACGCAGGGCATGTGGGGACAGGGACACAGAGAACTCCCTGGGCATGGGGACATTGGGGACATGGCCAGAGAAACCCTCTGGACATTGGGGCAGGGACACAGAAACCCCTGGGCATGGGGACACTGGGGACAGGAACATTGACACAGGAACCCCCTGGGCATAGAGACAGTGGGGACATGGCCAGAGAAACCCCCTGAACATTAGGGGACACTGGGGGCAGGGACACAGAGACTCCCTGGGCATGGGGACATTGGGGACATGGCCAGAGAAACCCCCTGAACACTGGGGACATTGGGGGCAGGGACACAGGAACCCCTGGGCATGGGGACACTGGGGACAGGGACCACGAACCCCCAGGAGATTGGGGGACATGAACAGAGAGAGCAGGGGTGTCCCCAGTGCCATCAGCCTGTCCCAGCCTGTCCCAGTCTGTCCCTGTGCTGTCCCTGGGTTGTCTCCAGTGTCTCCAGTATTCCAAATATTCGGTAACCCCAATATCTAGCCATCCCCAGTATCCCAGTGTCCCCACTGTTCCCAGTGCCCTGTGCTGTTCCAGTGTCCCTGTGCTGTCCCCAATGTCCCCAGTATCCCAGTGTCCCCAGACCCTCACATCAGCCACCGTCCGTCTCGCTGGGCAGGAAGTGAGTAGCAGTGACCATCATGGTCGTGCCCTTGATGACCCTGTGCTGTCCCCAGTGTCCCAGTATCCCCAGTACCCCAGTGTCCCCAGTGCCCCAGTGCTGTCCCCAGTATCCCAGTATCCCCAGATGTCCCCAGTGTCCCCAGTGTCCCCAGTGTCCCCAGTACCCCCAATATCCCCAGTATCCCAGTGTCCCTGTGCTGTCCCCAGTACCCCCAGTATCCCCAGTGTCCCCAGTACCCCCAGTGTCACTCCGTCAGCCCGTCCGTCCCTGCAGCTGGGCGGGAAGTAGTGGTGACCATCGTGCTGCCATGATGACCCAGACGTCGAACCACTGATTCTCCTTCTTGGGCAGCCTTGGGCAGCCCGGCTCCGCCTTCTGCACAAACGAGGGATTTCCGGGGCATTTGGGGGAGTCGGGACAAATTCGGGGCATTTGGGGGCAGTTGAGGGGAAAGAAATTGGGAGGTTTGGGGGCATTTTAGAGCCGAATTTCTGAATTAGTTGGGGAGGACTTTAGGGGATGATTTTGGGGTGAATTTTTGAGGTGGGTTTGGGGAGGATTTTGGGGGTGTTGGGGTGAATTTTGATTGGTTTTGGGTGGATTTGTGAGGAATCCTGGGGTTATTCAAGGGAGGATTTGTGCAGGAATTTCTGTGGGTTTGGGGTGGATTGGGAGGATTTTTGGGGGGTGATCTGGGTGGATTTTGGGGGGTGATTTTAGGGTGGATTTTTAGGGGGTGATTTTGGGGGTGATTTTGGTTGAATTTCTGGTGGGTTTGGGGGTCCCGGGTTGAGGAGGATTTTGGGGGTGATTTTGGGGTGATTCTAGGGTGATTTTGGGAGGATTTGGGTGGATTTTGAGGGGGTGATTTTTGCGGGGGTGAGTCTGGGTGGGTCTTGGGGGTGATTTTGGGGTGATCTGCGTGGATTTTGGGGGGTGATTTTTGGGGGTGATTTTGGGTGGATTTTGGGGTGATCTGGGGCGGACTGGGGCTCAACCTCCCTGCGGAGTGTGCTCTCGATGCCGTTGGCCACCTCGACCCAGGGGCGTGGCATACCACAACAGCGGGCTGGGGGGCGACAGCGGGGCCAGAGAACAGCGAAAACTCAGGGGCGCCCAGGCCTGGGGGACACCACAGTGGGGAGGGGCTTTCAAAACACCCTGGAATTCCCCCACCCACCCCAGTCACGAGCAGTGGGGTCCCAAATGAGCCCCAAGGGTGCCCCCACCCTTTATGGGTGTTCCCCCCTGGGGGTCTCCAAATTCCCAGGTGCCCCCTCAAGGGTCCCCAAAGCTCCCCCAGGTGCCCCCCACCCTTCATGGGTGTTCCCCCACCCATAAACACCCCCAAAGTGACCCCCACCCCATCCCAAAATAAAGCACCTCTCACCACCCCTCCTTGCCATGGGTGCCACCCTGGGGGTCTCCAACTAAGTGTCTAACCCCCAGGTGCCCCTCAAGGTGTCCCCACCCCTAGCTGTCCCCCAAGGGGTCCCAATCCCCAAAGGTCCCAAATCTTCCCCAGGTGCCTTGCCATGGCTGCCCCATAAAATATCCCAGGTGCCCCCCACCCTTTATGGGAGCTGAGGGATCCCAAACCCCCAAAGTGTCCACCCCCCGGTTGCCCCCAGGTGTCTCCGCAGTCGAGGAGGGCAGCAGAACATTTACCGGGGGTGCCCCCCAGTGGCTGCTAGCTCCCCAACCCGTTGCTGTCCCCCTCCCCGCCCTGGGGTCGTTGAGAGCTGTCGGCGAGCCAGCGCCTCGGTGAGGCAGGTGGGGAGGGCGGCCCAGAGGGGCGCGAGCCGGCGAGGAGGCAGGCGAGGCGCCGAGCGGCAGGCGAGCGGCGGGTCTCGGCCAGGTGCTGCAGAGTGCTGCAGCCCAGCTCCTGCTGGGTCAGCACCAGGGGCAGCGCCCCCGCCCACTGCCTCCGGGACCCCCAGGGCGCCCCCAGATCGAGAGGGGCCCCCGAGCTCGCCGGGGCTCCAGCAGCTCCGGGTGCCTGTGGGGAGGGGCGAGGAGTCGGGGTCGCCAGAGTTCAGCCCTGGAGGTCGGGGTCAGCACAGAATGAACCCCCAAAATCCATCCCGATGGGGTCAGCGTGGTCAGCACAGAATGAACCCCCAAAATCCATCCCGTGGGGTCAGGGTGGTCATGGGGTCACCACAGCCACTGGGTGACCATAACCGATGGGACCACCACCATGGGGCCAGACCCCCCAGACCACCCCAAACCCCCAGGACCCCCAGCATTCCCCAGACTGACCCATGACCCGGCTGCCTTGCAGGCCTGGATGGCCAGGACTATGAATCCCCAAAGCCCCAAAGCCCCAGACTCACCATGGCGGCCTGCTGGGCGCTGCAACACAACCTGGATGGCCAGAGCCCATGAATCCCCGTCCCCCAGGGCCCCCAGACTCACCCTGGCGGCCTGCTGGGCGCCTGCCGCTACGGCCTGGATGGCCAGGACCCCCAAACGGGACCCCAAATCCCCCAGACTCACCCATGGCGGCCTGGGCGCCTGCAGCACCGACCTGGATGGCCCGGGGCCTGAGCCTGCGCCTCCCTCGCTGGCCGCCCGCCGCCACCGCCGCCTCGGCGCCAGCGGTGACCGCCAGCTCCTCGAGTGAGCCCCCGAGAGCGCAGCCCGCCTCGACCCAGCGCTCGGGGGAGCAGCGGCAGCGCCCTCGGCGGGGCACCGACCGGCGACAGCACCACCCGCGACCAGCGGCTGCTTGAGGGAGCAGGCGTGTGAGGGGAGCCCGAGGCGGCGAGGAGGAGTCGCGTGGCGGGGGCGGGTCCTGCGGGGGCTGGGGGGTCCGCGAGAGGCGTGGTGGCGGCGAGGGAGGTCTCCGAGAGCTGGGGGATTCGGTCAGCGACGAGATGGTCTGGAGGGGAGAGAGGTGGGGGTGTGAGAGCCTGGGTGGGGGGTGTTGGTGACCCCCACCAAAAGGGACAGCAAGGCCACGTGTGGCACTGATGGAGTCCCCAAAGAGTGTGGCAGCCTCGGTGACAGCGGGTCCGACCTCCCAGTGTCGGCACTCCCAAAGCCTCCCACTATCCGATTAATTTCCAGGTGTCCCCAAACCCTTCCCAGTGTCACAATTCATTTCTGGTTTCTGCTCCAAACCCATTTTCCAGTGTCCCCAAACCTCTTCTCTATGTCACAAATTAATTTCCCGTGTCCCCAAACCCCCCAATCACTAAAGCCCTCCCAATGTCCCCAAACCCATTTCCGCTGTCCCCAGAATGCGCTTCCAATGTCCCCATCCTCCCACTATCCCCAACTGCCCTCAATGTCCTGACCCCTCTCAATATCCCCAAACCCATTTCCAAACTCCTCAAAGCCCCTCCCACTAATCCCCAAACCATTTTCAATGTCCCAAACCCCCTCCCACTATCCCCAAACCCGGTGCAATGTCCCCAAACCCATTTCAATGTCCCCAACCCCATCCCAGTGTCACAGTGTCTTGGCCTCTGCGCGGCCACGGCCCGGCCTGGCGTGGACTGAGTGACCCGTGGTGAAGCTGCCCGGGGGCTGGGGGTCGAGCACCGCTGCGCCTGAGTCCCGAAGAGGGACAGGGGACCCTACCCCCTCGCTGGGGGGCCTCCCCTCCCTGCCCGATTGGCGGCCAAAGCGGGAGGTCTGTGGGAGGACAACGCTGATCGCGAGGTGGAGTGGGGATGGCTGAGGGGACGATGTCTGGGAGACAGATCTGGGGACAGATCTGAGTCACCTTGGCTGGCGCCCATGCTGGCGGTGACCGTGGCGCCCGTGGCCGTTGTCCCGTCTCGTGGGTCGCGTTGGAGCAGCCCGAGGGGCTGAGTGGGCAGCAGGGCGAGGCGTTGTCACGCCCTCGCTGCTGGTGGCGGCGGCCCCTGGTGGCTCTGTGGGCCGAGGGACAGCGCCGTGCACGTGCTGAGCTGAGCCCAGCTGCCCTCGGGGGTCCCGGCACAGGCGGGGAGCGCGGGCAGGAGGTGGTGGCAGCTGAGTGGCAGTGGTGGTGTCGCCTGCGCTCGAAGCCACGCCGATGGCCGTCCTGGTGGCCGTGTTGGTTGTCCCGTCTCGTGGGTCTCGCAGAGCCCGGTTGGAGCAGAGACTGGCGATGTCACTGTCGCCATGCCGCTCGTTGGTGGTGCCGGTCTCGTCGTCTGCGCGTTGGCGCGACGCAGCAGAGTGGCACCCGATGTCCCGACCCTGAGGTGGCGTGGTGGTGGTGGCGTGTTAGTTGTCCCGTTTCATGTCTCCACAGGGCGGGTTGGAGCACAGCCGTGTCCCGTTGTTGTCACGTGTTGGTTGTCCCGTTTCATGTGTCTCACAGAGGGTTGGAGCACAGCCAGTGTCCCGTTATTTGTCACCGTGTTGGTTGTCGGTTTCATGTGTCTCACAAGTGGGTTAGCTGGGAGTGGCGATGGCGCTAATCGTTGTCACCGTGTTGGATTTGTCCCGTCTCGTGTTAATTGTCTCACAGAGTGAGGTTGGAGCAGAGCTGTGACCCTGTCACCGTCACCGTGTTGGTTGTCCCGTCTAGAGTAGGTCTCCACCGCGAGGAGGGATTGGAGCACAACCGTGTCCCATTCAATTTGTCACCGTGTTGGTTGTCCCTGTCTCATGTCTCACAAGGGCGGATTTGAGCAGAGCTGTGACCCTGTCACCGTCACCGTGTTGGTTGTCCCGTCACCGTGTGTCTCACAGGGCGGGTTAGACACAACTGTGACCCTGCCACGTCACCCGGCTGCTCGTCCCGGGTTGGAGCACAGCCCGTGTCCCCACAGTGTCTCACATCCGATGCTGCCGCCCGGTGGCGATCCCCACCTCAGGCTGCCCCAGAGGCGTTTAGCGCGGGGGTAGCGGTGACCCTCCTGCGTTTGGCACTTGCGCCCGCCGCCCGCCCTCGCCTGCAACCCGGCGCCCGTCATACCGTGGTCAGTGGCGCCGTCACCGCTGCGTGGGGAGCAGGGGCAGAGGCGGCAGCGCCCGGCCCGCCCGGCCGTGGTGGCCGTGGCGTTGTCCCGGTCTCCCGTGGGTCTCGCAGGGCGGGTTGGAGCAGGCAGCGAGGCTGGCGCCGCCAGCGCCGGGCCCGCCAGCGTCCTCGCCCAGCAGCTGCGACCCAGCGCCCGTTGACACCAGGCTGGTGGTGGCCCGTGCTGGTAGTGCCGTCTCGTGGGTCTCGCCAGGGGCGGGTTGCTGGAGCACACCAGGGTGGCGGTGCCCGCTGGCGGCCTCGGCCCAGGCGGCCTCAGCTCGGAGTGGCGGGGCGCCTCGGCGATGGCGAGGCCAGGATGGACACGGGCAGGTCGTGCACGGGCTGGGCCTCCACCCGCTGGGCGTGGTGATCAGGGTCACCCTCGTGGGCTGGGACACCGGCTGTGTGTCCCAGGAGGGTCAGGGGACAGCGGGGCTGCAGCAGCACCTCCCAGGTGTCAAATTTGTGTCACCTCCCTTTGCTTGACTAATTTGTGTCATCCCCTCTTGTCATTGTCATGTTTGGGAGTTCCCTGAATGCCTCCAGTGTCCCGAGATGTCTCCAGTGTCCCTCACCCATAGCCATGACAACGGTGGCCCCAATGTCCCCAGTGTCACCCTGTCCCTCACACCTGCACAGTAATGGTGGTTACTTTGATGCCCAATGTCGCCAGTGTACAATGTCCCCCAGTGTCCCCTCACCTGCATGGTGATGGTGGAGTGTCCCAGTGTCCCCAGTGTCCCCAGTGTCCCTCCTGCATGGTGATGGTGGGTGTCCCCAGTGTCCCCAGTGTCCCCTGTCCCTCATCTGCATGGTGATGGTGTGGGTGTCCCCAGTGTCCCCAGTGTCCCCACCCTCCACCTGCATGGTGA
>JAPFBE010000590.1:0-39027 GCA_034336665.1 Luscinia megarhynchos
GACTCTGACTTTGTGGGGAAATAAAAATCATGGCATGGACACCCTTTCCCCCCTGTACTATCCCTGAGGGAACCGCATTGCACAGTTAGTTCCTTTCCCACAAGAATCAGTGTTTGTTACAGCAGAACAGCAAAAGGGGGTGGGAGAAATTGGTCCTACGGAACCCCACAAATATTATGGGTACAGACAATTTCTGATAAGCGTCCCACTTGCACATGCACCCTGTCATTTCAGAAACACGAGATAACACTCACTGGTATCATAGATGCCGGGGCTGATGTGACTGTCATTTCTCAAGATAAATGGCCTTCTGACTGGGCCCTCACTGAGGGTACCCCCAAGCTCTCACCGGGATCGGGGGAGCAGTCGAAAGCTATCAAAGCCAAAATGTCATTCAAATCACAGGACCAGAAGGCCTCATAGCATCTGTTAAGCCTTTTGTTTTGTCTGTACCTATGGTGTTATGGGGGACGAGATGTACTTTCTCAATGGGGTTTCAAAATTCAATCGGATTTTTAGTGGGGGGCCATTGAGGTGCGCGACACCCTAAAAACTAACCTGGAAAACCACAACCCCTGTTTGGGTGGATCAATGGTCCCTGCCACTGGTTAAATTGTGCGCACTCACTGACCTTGTCCAAGAACAACTTCAAAAGGGGCATATAGTCCCCTCCACCAGCCCCTGGAATTCTCCTGTGTTTGTAATTAAAAAACAATCTGGCAAGTGGCGTTTGCTCCAAGACCTCCGTAAAATTAATTCTGTGATGGAGGACATGGGAGCTTTACAGCCTGGCCTCCCATCTCCTACCATGATCCCTCGAGATTGGCATTTAACAGTCATTGATTTAAAAGATTGCTTTTTTGACATTCCTTTGCATCCTGATGATGCTCCTAAATTTGCCTTTTCTGTACCTAGTACTAACATGCAAGCTCCCTTACAGCGATACCACTGGGTTGTACTTCCGCAAGGAATGAAAAACAACCCCACTATTTGTCAGTGGTTTGTTCGCGAAAGTCCTCAGTCCCGTTCGTCAAAAAATGCCTGCTGCTTTGCTGTATCATTATATGGATGATATCTTGATTGCAGCAGAACATCAGGAGGTAATGGAGAAAACCTTAGCCCTTGTCATTGCTGCTGTAACTCAGGCAGGGACTCAGTCTTGCCTCAGAAAAAAATACAACAACTACCTCCTTGGAAATATCTCCGGTTGGCTCATTGGGGACTCAGTCCATCTCCCCTCAGCCTTTGCAAATTCACACAAACATCCGGACTCTGCATGATGCTCAAAAACTTTTGGGAACAATTAATTGGGTTCGTTCCTTATTAGGAATTTCAAATGCAGACCTAAGCCCCCTGTTTAATCTGTTAAAAGAGAGATTCCAATCTCCCTGTCTCCTACGTGAAGCTTACACGGGATGCTTGCCAAGCACTGCAAAAGGTGGCAGATGCTATTTCAAATAGGCAAGCCGCCCGATGGGCCCCTGAGCTACCTTTCTTTTTGATTATCCTAAATCCAGCTAAGCAACCTCATGCTTTGATTTTTTCAATGGGATCCTAAAGCGCCAGACCCACTGGAAATCATTGAGGTGGATTTTTTCTGTCACACCAAATGTCTAAAACTATTAGTACTCAACATGAAATGATGGCATTGCTTATTATCAAAGCTCGTGACAGGCTTACCACACTTGCAGGTGTGGATTTTAGTTTGATCTGTTTACCTGTTACAACTGTTTATTTGCAGTGGCTACTGCAACAGTCTGATGTGTTTCAAATGGCTCTTGCTAATTTTTTCCGGACAGCTTTCTTCACATCCTCCGAAACACAAGCTCGTGGCAACGAACTTTAATCTTTACTGCAGCCCAAAAGAAGTGAAGTCCCATTGCAAGCCTTAACTGTTTTCACAGATGGGTCAGGCCGCACCCACAAATCAGTGTTACTCTGGTGGGATGGCGACCTCAAGCGATGGAATTCAGATGTAACTACTGTTTCAGGTTCTCCACAAATTGCTGAATTGGCAGCTGTGGTGCGGGCCTTTCAGCGGTTTGCTAGTCCTTTTAATTTGATAACTGACTCTGCTTATGTTGCGGGAATGGTGGGCGAGCTGAAGCTGCAGTACTCAAGGAAGTACCTAATGCAGAATTGTTTCAATGGTTTACAACAGCTTGTTTTTCTTTTAGATACCAGACAGCATCCCTATTTTGTAATGCATGTTCGTTCTCACACTACGTTACCTGGTTTTATTACAGAAGGGAATCGTCAAGCAGATTTGCTTACTTTACCAGTTCAAACAAATCAGCCTGTGTTACCAGATCAGCTTTTCTCAAGCAAAACTCAGTCATTCATTTTTCATACTTTCAGTCATCTAATTGTCTGTAAAGGCACCTGTGGGAATACAACTGGAGAGCATGACTGCGAGCACTGCTCAGCTTGTCACAACTGACATGGATGTGTTGGCCATAGTAGGCCGCAAGCCTTGGCATGAGTAGGCCTTAGCAGAGTAGGTCTCAAGCCTTGGCATGAGTAAGCGGGATTTTTGAAGAAGGAATGTAAGAGATAAGAAAGTGCTTGGTACAAAGAGCTTACCCTGCAGTTTGTATGGGGATTTTTGTAATATCTACCTGGTATCTAGTTAGCTTAAACGAGGCATAGATTGAGCAATGATATTTAGTTATATAACTTAGAAACACTAATATGATTGGTGCGCTATTTTTAGTATAAGGTAAAAAGTATATAAACTTTGCTTTGTGGATCAATAAACGGCTTCATGGCATATCGTGAAGACCCCGTCTCTTCATTACCACCGTCGTCAAATGGTGCCCCGTGTGAGGAGCTGCAACTGACCGGATGATGGAGTCTCCGTAGGACATGACTCCACTCGGAAGAGGAGGAGGGAGTATCCGCTCGGAGAAGCGGGAGACGCTGGCCAGCAACAAGCTTTCGACCCCTCTGGAGTGAGGTGAGACACAGGGGGCTCGTTCCCCTGAATTCTAATTTGCTACGGGGAAACATGGGACAGGCAATGTCCAGAGAGGAAAGAGACGTTTTTGAACTTATGCAAACTCAGTCATTCATTTTTCACCAAAATGCTGCTGCACTTGCACGCATTTTCGGCTTGACCACTCACCAAGCCTCCAGTATTTTGGCTGTGTGCCCAGATTGTCAGAGACACTCCTTTCCTTCTCCTGCAGGAGGTGTTAACCCTAGAGGTCTTTAAAGCTTTCAAATCTGGCAAACAGATGTTACTAATTTTCCTGAATTTGGCCGACTTAAATATATTCACTCTTCCATAGATACATTTTCAGGTGCCTTGTTTGCATCCTGTCACACTGGAGAATCTGCAAAGGACGTATGCCGTCACTTTGCAAGTGCTTTTGAGGTCTTGGGGATTCCCTCTGAAATTAAAACTGATAACGGTCCTGCATATATCTCTCAGAGAGTTGCAGCTTTTTTTGCTCTCTGGGGAGTGTCACACAAAACAGGAATTCCTCATTCCCCCACACGCCAAGCTATCATTGAGAGAGCACACGCTTCACTTAAGCATCTTTTATTGCAACAGAAAGGGGGAATGGGGAATGCCACTCCAGCTGAAAGGCTGCAGAAAGCATTGTATGTTTTTAACTTTTTAAATTGCTCCTTGATGGACCCTAACCCTTCTATTGTTAGACATTTTGGTAACAATTCTCAGTTAGAAGTAAAACAGAAAGCTCCAGTCCTTATTAAGGATCCAGAAACAGGTAAGATCATGGGACTCTATCCCCTTGTCACCTGGGGAAAAGGGTATGCTTGTGTCTCCACAGAGAACGGCTCGAGGTGGATCCCAGCCAAGAGTGTGAGACCATTCCGAGAATCCTTGGAACCTCCTCAGAAAGAGAACTGCTGTAGCCCTGGCATCTCACCGGAGATCCCGACACACCCATCCTCGGCTCCAGTCCCAGATCCCACTGGACCATTGTCTTGACCAGCTTCTCATTGATACGAAAGGACTCATTGACTTTACACCGCTCTTTGAATTCCGTGGTCGTCTAACCCCGGACACAGTACAAGACATCCTTGAAATGCAGGTGCATCATCGTGAACGGCAACTGGGACAACTGAAGCGGGAACTTAGACTTGAATGTAACCCTATACCTTGTTTTATTTGCAAAGAACATTGGCATCAGGTGTGGGCTTTGTCTCAGTGTCAGAAGTGTCAGAAAAGGTGGTATTGTATCGCAAGCCGACGCCGTCGCCATTGTCCAATTTGTGATCCTTTACGACACTCTTTTGGTAATTGTGATATTTTGAAATTTATATGTGGACATAACCATGGCTGGCTTCCACATCAATATTTCTGGGAGCCGTATCCGACTCCTTGGGCTGATCCTTGTATTAGGACTCGGCCTTCACGAAGGACAGGTAGAAACATTGCCGTTGTTGCCCCTTCCAGAACGTAATGTTTGGCTTACACTTGCTGACGCATTGAATGAATCTACGCTGTGCCTTTCTATGACTTCTCCTGGTAATCCTTTTCAAACTTGCCTAATTGCTGTGCCTTTAGAAAAAGCTGAATGGGATGCTTTGTATAATTTGACTATGCATAAGAACTGTGATGCTCCAGGCCGAATGGAACCCATATGGTGGTGTGAGGACAAATACCGTAAGAAAAAAGGTGAACCAGCTGGATGGTATATGGTAAACCAAAGCTATCTAGGAGTAAACAAAATTGGAGACTTTTATCCTATACCCCTACAGCCCCAAGAATTGGACATTTTTGGATCCATGCAATCTTTTGCATGTTTCTTTCTAAATTTTCCTGGTAAGCCCTCTGCCCGACTAGGATTTGACCTTGATGTCACAGGTACAGGAATTTACTCCAATGCCTCTGCCTGGTGTAATCACGTTCTACCTCAACATGTTTTGCCTGGAAATGCTGTGCTTGGACTAATTGATAACATCTTTCTAATATGTGGAAATAGAGCCTGGAAAGGGATTCCAGGAAAGGCTATAGGAGGGTCTTATACATTTGGCCAACTAACTATGTTTCACACTTTTCATCGTAACCTAACAACCCTGCACACCTTAGTGCAAGCAAAGCGCAGCACTCATACCTATAGCCCAGATTGTGATGACACTGTAGAAGCTTGGAGTCTTGGAGCTCGAATTTTTGCCTCACTTATCCCATCTATTGGAACAGCACATGCATTAAAAACTTTAAATAATCTTGGCTGCTGGCTTGTGAAACAGACTAATGCTACTAGCTCTGCTTTAACAGGCCTATTAACAGATGTTGATAGTGTAAGGCATGCTACACTACAGAATAGAGCTGCAATTGATTTTTTGCTTTTAGCACATGGGCATGGCTGTGAAGATTTTGAAGGTATGTGCTGCATGAATCTTTCTGACAACTCTCAATCCATTCATGCAAACATACAGGCCCTCCGAGATAGTGTTAGCAAACTGAGAGTCATAGATGATAACGACTGGCTTCGGAACATGCTCGGAGGATGGGGACTTACTGGCTGGCTTAAGCATTTAGTTAAAACTGGATTTTATGTATTAGCTATGCTTTTGCTTTTAGTAATATGTTTGCCCAGTATTTTGCACTGTGTTCAGAAGTTAGCTGACAAGTCAACAAAGAAAATCTTATTGGTGGAACAGAAAGGGGGAGATGTGGGAATACAACTGGAGAGCATGACTGCGAGCACTGCTCAGCTTGTCACAACTGACATGGATGTGTTGGCCATAGTAGGCCACAAGCCTTGGCATGAGTAAGCGGGATTTTGAAGAAGGAATGTAAGAGATAAGAAAGTGCTTGGTACAAAGAGCTTACCCTGCAGTTTGTATGGGGATTTTCGTAATATCTACCTGGTATCTAGTTAGCTTAAATGAGGCATAGATTGAGCAATGATATTTAGTTATATAACTTAGAAACACTAATATGATTGGTGCGCTATTTTTAGTATAAGGTAAAAAAGTATATAAACTTTGTGGATCAATAAACGGCTTCATGGCATATCGTGAAGACCCCGTCTCTTCATTACCACCGTCGTCAGGCACCTTCCCTATCAGTTGCACTGGACTCCTTGAGTTCTGTGAGACCCCACGGTGTCACAACTGACCCATGATTCCATGAGGTTCCATAGTGTCTCCGTGTTGTCCCTGAACCCGCATTGTCACAACTGACCGAAGGTTCCATGAGGTTCCACAGTGTCACCATGGTCGCTGCCAGAGCCTGGATGAGATCAATGTCCCAGACACCTCAGGATGAGCTGTCAGTCAGTCACACAGTGGGCTGGTGCTGACCCAGGCTCTGATTGCTAAGCAATCACAAGTCCCACCTGGGGAGGCCCAAAGGCTTAAAACACAGAGCATGAGCTCAGCCCATGGTCTGTACCCTGCCTTCTCCTGGGGTCTGTGTCTCACCCACACTGGAACCCCGAGGAGTTTCTAGCCATGTGTGTGTCTTTCTATAGAGCTTCTGTCTTTCTGTCTCTCTCTTTCCTTCTAATGCTCTTTATATGGAACAGCTTTGGGTATCTCCACAACTGAAGAGTTTAAGGGTTTCTAAGGTTAAATGGGTTGAGTTAATGAAGTTCCTGCTATGACAAGTGTTTTATGTTGAATTGGATGTTGTATTAAATCCTTTCAAGCATTCCTTGATTTTCTATATTTGCCAGTAAAATCTGGTGTCCTTTTGACCTCTTGAGAATATCTAGCTGGTGATTCTCCTGTGCACCAAGCTCGAGTAAGGAACCTTTGGTCACCCCCAGCATTCCAGTGTTCTGGGGTGTTACAGCCCGCAGGCTCACAATGGCCTCTTGTTTCCATGAGCCCTGCAGTGTCACACTGGCCCTTGGTTCCATGAGCATCTGGAGTGTCACACAGGGTGATGCCATTGCCCTTGCTGTCCCTCCCATCCCAGTGCCCCAGGAACAGCCCCGAGCCACCCGTGAGGGACAGGCCCTGCTGGGCCAGGCCTGAGCTCAGGCCTTGGCCTTTCTGCTGCCTCCAACCAGCCCAGGCCTTGCTCAGCATTGCACTTCCCTGCTCACAGCCTTTGGCTCCTGCCATCCTGGGCTCAAGGATCTGCTCTCACCAGTCACTGGGGAGCCTTTGGTAGTCCCTGCCCTCAATGGGGCCAGTGATGCTCCAAGGCACTTGGAGTTTTGCTTCTGACTCCTTGAGCAGCTTCTTCAACCATCTCTCAGTGCCTGAGAACCCCCAAATCTGAATAATTTCCATGTCTATCCCATCAAAACACCATGAACTGGGGTCCAAAATAAAGGAATTAGTCAAAGAGATCTAAAAGCTGAATTATTTTACGGAGATTTGAGTGCGAATCTGGGGTTCAGAGCAATATTCAGGAGGATTTTCGGTGTTCAGGGACTGCCCAAGCCCAGGCACATGGCCATGATCTCTTAGTTGTTTCAGAACTTGTCCATCTGAGCCTGTCCATTCTCCAGGAATTCCAGTTGTCTGTCTCAGTCCCTGTCCTGGGTCTCCCCATTGAAGCAAAAATCCAAGGGTTAAGAGCTTAGCTGAGGGATGGAAGCTGTACAAATAATGATTATAGTAGAAACAATGTAGAAAGTAGCTGAGCCAGTAGAGCTAAGACAAAAAAATCACTTGCTTGGCTTTGTTGTGTCAGGACAGGTGGTTGGGATATTGTTAGAATAAAGGAACCATAACTGCACCTGGGCCCTGAAACCAGCCAGAATCAGGCTGGGAGCTTAATCAATGGCCAAAAGGCATGAGAACCTAGCAACTAGAAAAAGATGAAAAGTTGAAGGTAAGGAAAAGTCCCTGGCTTCATCATTAGGAGACCACTGACCCATCTCAAACCCCCACTGACCCATTTGAAGGAAGGAACTGTGCAAGCATAAAAGGACTTTGAGCTAATTTTAATACAAAGCGGGGCTAGGGGTTGGGGTTGGGTAATGCATATGTCTAGGCATATTGGGTAATTGCATGAATACCTATGACTTCTTTGGATAAAAGAAGGCAAGAGCACTGTGCACATTGCACATCCCTGTGAGAGATTTCTTCCGGGTGTGCCCAACATCGTAATATACATACCACTTTCTGACTTTAACTAGTTAGAGAATTTTTGTTTCTGCATCAGTTGGTGAGCCAGGCAGGAGATAACTCTGTTTGGCTGCAAGAGATGTCTGGACATTTTTGGTGCTGCTAGGACCTTCCTGAAGTGGCCTCCACTCCCTGGCTGCTTATTGCATGGACAGACCAGACCTGCTGCTGGACTGCAGACAAAATGGTGTGTTTAAAATTATGTGTATGTTCAAAACTCTGTGTATGCCTACAAAGCGTACACGTGGCTAAAAGGCAGCTGATAAGTTGCAGAAAACGGTCTGTGCTCAGCGCGAGCCTGTGCAGTTTTGCTTGCAAGCATGAGGAGGATGTAGTGGCCAGCAAAAAGGTTTGTTGTGTCAGGAAATTTGCTAGCAGTTCTGAGGTTGAACTGGACAAATCCTTGTTTAGTGCTGCTATTTTTGTTGCTGCTGTTGTGATCATTGCTATTTTCACTGTGTCCTGACTGTGTGAGTGACTGTGCATGTGATTGGTGAGAAGTGCTTAGCACGAGGCAAGTGGCTGGAGAAGGGCGAAGCAATATGGGCCTTTTAAAATTGCCTCGTGCTGTGTGCTGTGCAGACAAGAGGTGGATACTTTGTCCCTTAATAAAGAGATACCCTTCCTCGCAGTGATTTTGACTTTGGGATTCGGATTGTGTGCGGGGGCTCCCTCGTTGTGGGGATGGCATTCCCTGTAACACTTGGTGTTCGGGCTTAGCCGGTCCCCTGCCGCCGCTGCTCATTGTGTATTTTAGAGTAAGATTGCCATCTTGTGACAAAAGTTAAAATTGCAGCAAACTGGTAATTTTTCCCTGTGCTGCCTTTGTTGTTATTCTGGCTGTGTTGTTAGATGCTGCGTTGTAGTTTGCTGATGGAAGTGGCTGTTGAAGCTCGAGCCCAAGCTGAAAGAGCCCAGCTGTGTAGGCAGGCTCTTTCCATGTGGTTTCAGCCTGAACCAGGAGAGTTTCTGAATACAGAGGGGAACTGGACTGCTGTAGGGTGAAAGGATGGTGTAAGCCTGGCAAGACAAATTAAAGGAATTTCCTTCCTGCAGTGGTGTGTCCCTGACCCTTGGGAATTCAAGATATAAGGGAGTTGTATTTGTGGACTGTCAGAGCTACGGTGTGGTGATTTGAGCATTTTTAAAATCGTGGCTAGAAGAACAGAAGGGATCCACCTCCCTCAGTGGTTTAGACAGGATCCTTAGGAATTTGTTAATCCAGTGAACTGTTGGAGAGAAAGAGGAAATGATCAAGTTTATCTGGAAGGAATATACAGAACTTCAGCAGGGAGGTTGTTAGCTTTGAACTGGGAAGAGCCTGCACAAGAGGGTCTGGACATTCAAGAGAGAAGAGTAATAGCTTGCTTTTGTGGGTGTTATGAGGCTTTTGGGGCTTCTAGAGGTTGGCACTCTGCATGGTTACTGTTACAGTGTAGGACTTGTGAAAAACACTGGTATTGTTCCTCTGAGAGACAGCAATGTCTATGCCCTCAGTGTAAATCGAGGCATCACATTCAATACCTGCAACTTGGGTGTACATGTGGGAGGAAGATTGGGAAATGACTTTGAGGCTGTGTGGAGAGAGATTTGGGTAGAAAAAGGATAAGACAAGAAGGAGGAGGTAATGGGTACTAGTCAAAGCAAGGAGATTTCTAAGGCTAGTGCTTAAGTCTGTGTTTTGGCACACTGGAAAGGGTTAGTAGGGTATGGGGACATTGAAAAAGAGCAAAGTTTGGTCAACTTTCACAGTCATATCTCTCAGTGGAATCCATTAAAACTTTAGGAAAATTTGGTATTTCAACTTTGAATTCTTGAGAAGTTTTTTTTAACACATCGAGGGACAATCTGATGAAAACAGCACCAAATCCCTGCGAGGGTCATTAAAGTCCTGGTGCTGTGTCTGTGCCGCTGGGACTGACTCCTGGCACAGAGGGAGATGCTGGCAACCAAGAAGAGCTTCAAAAAGACATTTCTGCTGAGGAGCAGCTCCTCTCCCAGCCCAGCAGGGCTGAGGGCACTGCCTGCAGGCACTGAGGGGACAGGAGCCAGGCACAGACAGGCTGAAGGCAATCAGGACTGGGAAGACATTGAGCTGAGACTTCACTTGGGGAAACATCTTACAGCCCTGGACATGGTGAGTCTGTGGGTGCAGGGCAATGTCCCTGTGCTCCTGGAGGGATCTCCTGGAGCCAGCACAGCCCACAGTCTGGGGTATGTGTCAGGAGGACTCTCCCAGTTTCTCTGAGGCACAGGAGGAGCAGGAGGATGTGCTGCAGAGCGGGGCTGCCCTGGGCACCGTCAGAGGGACAGGGCAGGACGGCTCCTGCTGCCAGGGACGGCTGCAGGGGCTGAAGCTGGGGCTGCAGCCAGGGGCTGTCCTGCAGAGCAGCTCCTGCAGCCCTCAGGGCTCTTGGCCAGCCCAGGGCATGTGCCACCTGCCAGGGAGCAGCTCTCAGCCTGCCTGGCAGCTCCCCATGCACTGTGGGGGAGAAGTTGGAGGTGGAAGGAGCCACCCCATCAGGGCAGATTCCTCCTGCTGTGGAGATGGTGCTTCATGGCCAGGGGCTGCTCTCAGCTTTCTCCTCAAGGCACGGGAAAAGGGCTGTCAGGTGTGTCTGTGTCACTGAGACTCCTGCACTGTCCCACAGGGCATCAGCAGATCTGCCTCAGATCTCCCTCACAAAGTGCCTCTCACCCTCCTCTGCCTACAGACAGCAGGAGCAGCACCTTGGCTTGCAGCATCTCAGTTTGTCTGAGCTGCCCTTAAGGCCCTGGTGGCAGGGAGATGCTCCTGGGCAGTGGCCTGTGCTGGAAGGGGTGTGCAGGGCAGAGCTGAGCCTCCAGGGCTGGGCTGGGCTGGCTGGGGCTGGGCTGGGCTCTGGGAGCGCTGGCAGAGACAAGGCTTGGATAGAGACAAACAGCTCCCAGTAGGCACAACTGCAGGCAGCAGAGAGCCAGACCAACCCTGGATATCTCTTCCTGTCCAGCTTCACATGCAAAGACAGAAGAGTTTCAAAAAAGTGACTTTTAAATCGGACCTTACAAAGAGTCCACTTTATTTTCAAGCATGTTTTAAGTGCAGTGACCCTGAAATAGAGAGAGATAAAGTGAGCAAAGACGCCTGTGTGTGATCAGCAGTCTGACTGCACTGGGGTACAGGGACACCGGTTTTTCCTTTGTGCTCTCCAGTGTTCAGGCTGAAAGCAATGCTGAAGATGGGGCAGTAAGTCAGCAGAAAAAAACCTGAACTCAAAAACTATAAACCAAGGTAAGTGAAATTTCCCACAAAGAGAAGTAATATTTGGTTAAAAAAATAGCACAGGACTGACTCAAGGAAATCTCTCCAGCTTTGTCAATGTCTTCTTTGACAGTACACAATGCCCAGAGTGAAGAAATGTCCAACAGCAGCTCCATCAGGCACTTCCTCCTGCTGGCACTGGCAGACACGCGGCAGCTGCAGCTCCTGCACTTCTGCCTCTTCCTGGGGCATCTCCCTGGCTGCCCTCCTGGGGCAACGGCCTCATCATCAGCGCCCGTAGCCTGCGGCCACCACCTGCACACCCCATGTTCTTCTTCCTGCTCAACCTGGCCTCAGCGACCTGGGTTGCATCTGCACCACTGTGCCCAAAGCCATGCACAATTCCCTCTGGGACACCAGGAACATCTCCTACTCAGGATGTGCTGCTCAGGTGTTTTTCTTTCTATTCTTCCTTGGATCAGAGCTTTCCCTCCTGACCATCATGTGCTACGACCGCTACGTGTCCATCTGCAAACCCCTGCACTACTGGGACCCTCCTGGGCAGCAGAGCTTGTGCCCACATGGCAGCAGCTGCTTGGGCCAGTGGCTTTCTCAATGCTCTGCTGCACACAGCCAATACATTTTCCCTGCCCCTGTGCCAGGGCAATGTCCTGGGCCAGTTCTTCTGTGAATTACCCCAGATCCTCAAACTCTCCTGCTCACACTCCAACTCCCTCAGAGAACTTGGACTCATTGCTGTTAGTGCCTGTTTAGCACTTGGGTGTTTTGTGTTCATGGTTTTCTCTTATGTGCAGATCTTCAAGGGCTGTGCTGAGGATCCCCTCTGAGCAGGGACGTCACAAAGCCTTTTCCACCTGCCTCCCTCACCTGGCTGTGGTCTCCCTGTTTATTAGCACTGGTATATCTGCCAACCTGAAGCCCCTCCATGTCCTCCCCATTCCTGGATCTGTCACTGTCAGTTCTGTACTCGGTGGTGCCTCCAGCCCTGAACCCCCTCATCTACAGCCTGAGGAACCAGGAGCTCAAGGCTTCAATGTGGAGACTGATGACTGGAGGATTTCAGAAACATAAAACTGGTTGCCAATTTCTGCAAATCACTTGTAAAATAAGTCATCTTTGATATTTGTAGTTGGTTTTGTGCTTTTTTTTCTCATTTGGTTTAGTTGTTTTTATACTGCCAAAAAATAAGGGTCATTGTTTCTACCATTTCCCGTTTTATTTCTCTCCAACTTTGCTGTTACCCATAGACTGTGTCAGTGAGGAGCTGTGCCCGTGCTGCCTTAAACAAACAAAAGGATCTCCCAGCAAAGTTTGTTTTTTCCAAAGAGGTCCGTTTTGTACCCTTCTCTGGAGCTGCAGCAGCAATGTCTGTGTGCAGAGCTGGGGCAGATCAGTGCTGGCACAGCAGCTGTGACCAGCAGCAGCAGCACTTGGTGTTGCCAGTGCTGCTCCCGTGCCACTGCCCCGCTGCCTCCTGCCCTCATGTTGCTGCAGGGCCTGAGTGCTCTCGGGGCCGGGCACAGCCCTGGGGGTGGCAGTGCCGGGGCTGCAGCAGGGACAGGCCATGGGCACTGCTGGGGCAGCGCTGACGCCTCAGGCCAGGGCCTGGGGTCTCAGGCTCCTGGCCAGGCTCTCTCCACAACACTTGGCCAGGCCAGTGCTGAGCAGAGAAAACCCCCGTGAGCAGCCCCAGGCTGGCCGTGGGCAGGCTGGGGGCAAACAGCATGGCTGGTGCTCTGCAAGCCCTGCAAGGGGAGACCCTGGCAAGGAGCAGCAGAGCAGGGCTGATCCATCCCCACTGCGCTGGACAGCCCAGGGCAGCGTCCCACAGCGTCCTCATGCACCTGCCAACAACATCCCCCTCTGCAGCCCTGGCCTCTCCCCAGCTCACACAGGTGCCGCATCCTTGCAGGCACAGCCACGGCAGCACTGGCTCAGGAGCCCCTGTTTGCACTGCACAGAGCAGGCATCAGCAACCCCATGGTGCTGCTGTGGGGAGATGGAGCTGAGTGAGCACAAATGCCATCAGCACCCTGGGGCCAGCAAGGGCTGGGGATGGCAGGAAACCACTCAGGTTTGTCGTGGTCTCTGCAGTCAGCCAGAAAGTTTGTTCCCATGAGCTGTGAGTTCCTGACCCATTGCAGACAGTGTTGCTCAGATCCAGAGCTGCCTGACAGCCACCCCAAACTGCCCTGAGCATTTCATTTGCTTCACCTTTGCCTCTTTCTTCTTTCCTGATCCAGATTTCTTCCTAATGTTCATTCCTTTTCCCTCCCCTACAAAGAGCCTGTTCCTCTTTTCCTTACGTTCCAAACCCCTCACCAGCCTTGTTGACCTTTTCTGGACATGCTCCAGCCCCTCCATGTCCTTTCCTAATTCGGAGGCCCGGAACTGGACACAGCACTCTAGGTGCTGCCCAACCAGTGCCGAGCACAGGAGAAGAATCACTGCCCTGCTTCTGCTGGCCACACCATTCCTGATCCAGGCTAGGTGCCATTTGCCTTCTTGGCCACCTGGGCACACTGCTGGCTCATGTCCAGCTTGCTGTCCATCAGTGCCCCAGGTCCCTTTTGCCTGGCCACTCTCCAGCCACTCTGTCCCCAGCCTGTAGCCCTGCAGGGGTTGTGTGGCCAAAGTGCAGGATCTGGTCCTTGTTCTTGTTAAACCTCACCTAGTTGGATTTGCGCACTGGATGCAGCCTGTCCAGGTCCCTGTGCAGAGCCCTCCTACCCTCCGAATACACTCCCAGCCTACTTGGTGTCAGCACGGTTCCATGAGGCCCTGAAGTGTCACAATGGTCTCCACGATTCTGTGATGGTCTATAGTGCCACAATGCATCCTTGGTTTTCTCAGCCCTTCAGTTTCACAAGGAAACTTTGGTTCCATGAGGTCTCGCAGTGCAGCAATGCTCTTCTTGCTTCCAGAGTGTCCCAGTGGCCTCTTGGTCCCATGAGGCACCATGGTGTCAAACATGTTTCCTTCATTCCATGAGTCCCTGCAGTGTTACAATGGCCTCTTGGTTATATGAGGCCCAGCAGTATCACAGCGATCTCCGTGGTTCCATGAAGCCTCAAGGAGTAACACAGGCCCTTTGATTCCATGGGGCCCTGCAGTGTGACTATGGCCCCATTGTTACATGAGGTTCCACAGTGTCACAATGGACCCCTTGTTTCTACGAGGCCGCAAATTGTCTCCACAGTCTTCTTGATTTCATGAGGCTCCCAAGGAATGACAGGGCCCCCTGAATTCCTTAAGGCTCCAGAGTGTCTAATGGACTCCTTGTTTGCACAGGGTCATAACAGACCCTTGCTTACACGAGATCCTGCAGTATCACAAGGGATTCTTTGCTCCATGACACCCCTGCAGTGTAAGTGTTACCCTGGTGTCCAAGTATCTGAGGCTCTGCAGTATCACAGTGTCCCCTTAGTTCCAGGGGGCACTAGGTGTCAAAATTGTTCCCTTATTTCCATGAGACCCTGCAGTGTAGCAATGGTCCCTTTGTTCAACAAAGCCCACTGTGTCACTGTGGCCTCTGTGGTTCCACAAGGACTCAGAGTCATCAATAGGCCTTGGTTTCATTTAGCCCCACAGTGTCACAATGGGACCTTGCTTGCCTGGGGCCCTGCAGTGTCACAATCATCAGAATCACAGAATTAACCAGGCTGGAAAAGATCTTTGAGAACATCAAGGCCAACCTGTGACCCGACACCACCTTGTCACCCAGACCATGGCACTCAGTGCCACATCCAGTCTGTGCTGAAACACTTCCAGGGACAGTGACTCATCCACCTCCCTGGGCAGCCCATTCCAATGCCCAATCACAATTTCTGTGATGCTAAATAGGACTGGGCCAAACACTGATCCCTTTGGAACACCACTGGTGACTGGACACACACTGGCTGCAGCACCATCCCCACCACTCTCTGGGCCTGGCCTCCAGCCAGTTCATAACCCAGCAAAGACTAAACCTGTCCAAGCAGTGGTATGCAGCTTTTCCAGGGAATGCTGTGGCTCATGGTGTTAAGTGTTTGCTGAAGTACAGGAGATACATCCACAGCCTTTCCCACATCCACCATGCTGGTCACCTGATCCCTCAACTATCCTGTAGGTGCCCTCTGATGGCACTCAAGGTGATCTCTTCCATCCCCTCTTCAGGCACTGAGGTCAGGCTGACAGGCCTGGAGATCCTCTTTCCAGCCCTTCTTGGGGATGGGCTCACATTGGCTCTGGGAGCTCCCTGGTGAGCCAGGACTGATGGTAAATGATGGAGAGTAGCTTGGGGAGCTCATCCAGCAGCTCCCTCATCCCCCTAGGATGGACTAATTTTGTCCCAGAGACACCTGTGAGCATCTGAGTGGCTCAGCAGGTCCCCAGCAGCTTCCTCCTGAATTACAGGGGATCTGTTCTGCTCCCTGTCCCCATCTACCAGCTCAGGAGAACACTTGTCCTAACAACCTGTCTTATTGTTGGAAACTGAGGAAATGAAGGAGTTAACTACATCAGACTTTTCTTCATCTGTTTTTACAATGTTAATGTAGAAATTAATTGATGTAACTTTGGGTTGGGAAGATCTTTTAAAAAGGCGTGTTCTGCCCTCATAGCTATACCAGCTACGTAAGCTGAGTCTGTGACCAAATTAAAAGGTTCATCTTTGAATTTTTCAAAGGCTTTAACGCCGGCTGCTAGCTCTGCAATTTGTGGAGATCCCTCCACTGTTTGGATATCTGATTCCCAATTTTGGGTTTTAGGGTTTTTCCAGGTCATGACTGACTTGTGAGAAGAGCCTGAGCCATCAGTAAAAACAGTTAGAGCTTTAAGAGGAGTCCTGCTTTGGACTAGTTTTGCAATTACATGAAAAGCTGCTTCTTTGTTAAAAAGCTTGTGCTTTGGTAAATGAATTGAAATTTGACCAGTATAGCTATCTAGAGCAATTTGAAGGCTTTCGTTGGTTTGGAGCAAATGCTCCAAATTTCCAGTGGCCAGTGGCAAATAAATGCATATGAACTCACACCCTCGCGAGGGGAATGGAGGCGTGCTCTGGCTTTTTTTATGAGATTTGCCATAATTTCTTGAAATGTGGTGACTCTTTTTGTGGGTTGATTGCTTGTGAAGACCCATTCTATGATCAGCAAAGGGTCTGTTAGTTGAGAGTGCCATTGAAAAATCAGTCCATGAAAGTGAGGGACTTTTCCCAGAAACGACAAACTGGAAAGGCAGGTCAGGTGCAAACCGATGAGCTTGGCGTGAAGAGACGGCTTCTTGAACTTTGACGATGGCCTCTCGGGCTTCTGGTGTGATGGTGCACGGGGAGTTGAGGTCTTCTTTTCCGCGGAGAAGGTTAAACAGGGGGGCGAGGTCTTTTGTTGTGATTCCCAGAAGAGGGCGCACCCAGTTGATGGATCCACACAGGCTGTGCAAGTCTCTCAGGGTCTTTGGATTGTCCTTGATGGAAAGCTGCTGGGGTACGATGGTTGTTTCACGAATTTTCAGTCCAAGGTAGTTCCACGGGCTGGTGTACTGTACCTTGTCTTCACAGATTTCAAATCTGGCTTTTTCAATGGTTTCAATGGTTGCTTTCACTGCTTTTGTCCAAGTAGGCTTTATCAGAGGCACAGATCAGGATATCATCTACGTGAGTGGAGGAAGATAACATCTGGAAATGAGCTTTGGAGGGGGAAAGAACGTGAGCCACATACCATTGGCATATGGTGGGACAGTTTTTGAGTCCTTGGGGAAGGAAAAGCCAGTGATATCTTTTGAGGGGAGCCTCTTTGTTTAAAGAGGGAACGGAGAAAGCAAAACGTGGAGCATCTTCAGGGTGCAGTGGGATGCTGAAAAAACAGTCTTTGATGTCAATGACAGCAAGGGTCCAATCTTCGAGGCAGCATTGATGGAGAAGGCAGACCGGGCTGAAGAGGTCCCATGTCTTCGATGGCGTCGTTGATTTTGTGAAGGTCTTGGAGAAGCCTCCATCTGTTGGTCCCAGGTTTTTTCAAGACGAAAACTGGAGTGTTCCAAGGGCTTGTGGTTTCCGACGATGTGGCTTTTGGCAAGTTGCTCTTCCACCAGGGCATGCAATGCGTGCAATTTGGGCTTTGAAAGGGACCACTGCTTGACCCAAACCGCGTTGTCACTTTTCCATGTGAGCTGAGGGGTCGGTGGGAGCGCGCTCTTCAGTGGCCCCAATCAGAAATCCCGGCATTCAACTCGAAGGGAGACACCCCATTGGGACAGAACATCTCTGCCCCACAGGGTGATGGGGGCTCTGACCACGAACGGGCGGACAGTTGCCAACTTGCCTTCGGGCCCTTCGATGACCACGTTGTTTGCACTTCGCATGGGGACGGTGGACGCCACCAATTCCGGAAATCATGCCAGCTACCGGTTGCAGGTCCAGTTGGATGGCCATTCGAATGGGCGATGATGGTGACATCGGCTCCGGTGTCAATCATTCCTGGTCTGAGAATTCTCTCACCTTTGCAAAGGATGTTGCATTCAAGGATGGGTTTTTGGGATCCCATGATTTGCACCCACAACACAGTAGGGTTGAGAGGGATTTGCTCATTGTAATTCTTTTGGAAGCAACGAAGCTTGAGCAATTGGGGTGCCCTGTGAAAGGAAAAAGAGCGTGTCTGTGCAGCGGAGCTGCACAAGAATTCTTGTCCAGAGTGAACAGTCTGGATTTCTGGCAAAACAAAAATTTGCTTTGGACTGTGTACAGTATCACCAAAAATGAAAATGTCCCAAGGGGCCGCCTGGCGCCCACGTTTGCCTGTAGGAACACGGTAAAATTTGCCATCTGTGAAGTTTAAAGGCAAGGAATTTACCAGCTGGCGATTTTCTTGCACTTGTGCGTCGTTGTGTGTTGGACCATCTTGATACGTTCCGAATTTGACTGATTTTCATAGGCGGGACAGTGGTGGTGATGGCTTTTGATTTGTTGTCCTGGCGGGTCCATTTCCACGCTGCACTGGCAGTTTTTGAATTCTATGGGTGCTTTTGCTGTTTTTGGGGCTTATGATGGTGTCTGGGGGGTGGTGGATTTGTGGCTTCTCTGGGCAATTTTTTTACAAAATGTCCAAGTTCCCCACAGTAGAAGCAGCGGGCATTTTCTTTGGATGCCACTGCTGCAAAGGCTCCTGAGACTCCTTCAGCAATGCCTTTGGCCACTGCCTGGGCTACTGTGTTTTCAGTGGACATGTGGCGTGTGCAGGTTTCCACCATTTGTTCAATGGTGGGCTCTGTGTCGAGAGGAAAGGACCTTAAAATGGTTTTACATTGATCATTGGCATTGCTCATAACAAGTTTGCACAACAGTTCCTTTCGTGCCTCTGCACTTTCAATTTGTTTTTCCAAAGCATCTTTCAGTCTGTCTACAAATTTGATAAAGGTTTCATCTATTTTTTGTTTGATGTTGGAAAAATGCATGGTGGGAGTGGAGTCATCAGGTGTGAGGAGTATGGCTGTTTTTGCTGCATTGGCAATGTCTTGCAATGTGTCTCGGGGCAAAGTATTTGCTTGGTCTGAAGGCAGTGATAAATTGCCTTCCCCAGCTAATTGTTCCACTGTGAAATTTTGACGATTTGCATCTCTTGAATAATTATCAGATAAGGTTCTTAGGGTCTTTTTCCAATTTGTTTCAAATAACATCAATTCAGCAGGTGATAAAAAGGCATTGTGCAATATTTTTTAAATCATGTGGTACTAATACATAGGCAGAAAAAACTGCCTCCAAAAATTTTTAAAAATTTGGGTACTTCTTCCATGTTCTTTTGCAATTTTGGATAATTCAGTTAATTGTTTTGAATAAAAATTCTCCCATTGAGCATGATTTGTAGCACCACCTCTGCGACCTGCTTTATATGTTACAGGAAAGGCAGAAATTCTTTTGGGCTATTTGCCAATCACCATTTTGTGTTGCCAAAAGGTTAACATTGTTCCATGGATCTTCATTTTCTGAATCATAAGAATCAGTGTCATCTGAGGAAGTGGAATGCCTACGGCGTCTGTGGTGTTTTTTTGAACGAGAGGGGAGGGTGTTGTTGAAAACTGCAGGGGCAGGCAGGGAAACACAGGGCTGGGATGTGGGGGCAGGGGCTAAAGGCGGTGCCCAGGGGGATGAATGGCAGGGTTGGGTGCATAAAACAGTTTCACCACACGATGGCAGTGCTGCATTAGAAATGGAAGCGGGGCGCCGAAGAAGGGACCGCAGGCAGAGCGGAGGGAGGCGGAGGAGGCGGGTGTGGGGATTGGGGTGAGGTGTAAACGGTTTGTGCCGGTGAAGGTGGGATGGGGGTGGCAAGCGGCAGCGGGGATTTCAGAGGGGAAGTGGGACGGGGGGCGCGAAAGGAGGTTGGGGGGGTCCCCGGGGGAGGCGGGAGCGCGGCAAACACGGGGGGTCCCAGCGAACTGGGCAGCGGGAGATCCGCGGAACGCGCGTTTGAAATGGAAATTGGCTCGGGGCAGATCCGCGCAGCCGAGGGTGGGTGAGGGGGTGGGTAAAGAGGTGGGGTTAGGAGGCAGGCGACTCACGCGAACAATTTCTTGAAACAGTGGAATATATCGAGTACATTTAAATTCTTCTTTTGTCTGTTGGGAGTATATAAATATTCCTACTTTATCCCAAAAATCAGGAGAGTGTACCAAAGAAGGGTTAGTATCAGGGAAATGCTGAAATATTAAATTTAACAAAAGGATTTTTAAGTTTGACTTAGAAAAATATTTTTTGAAAATTTAAAATTATTAGCAGTTAAAAGTGTTAAAGTTTGGGAATAAAAGCCTTTTTCTATGGAGGATAAGGAGACTTTTGGTGAGGTTTGTTCCCCATAGAAACTCCAAACAGCCAAGCAGGTGAAGGAAAAAAGAAAAAACAAAAACCTTTTCAAAGTGACCCTGGTTAAAGCGCACAAATAGAAGGCTAGTGCTCACCCACGTAGCCTCCACGGTCACAAAGTCTGATGGCTGCTGCTAACGGTCTCAGGTCCCAGGTCGGGATTCTGGGGTTGGCTGGACTGCCTCTGGGTAACACCCGCCTTTATAAAACAAAGACGGGCGTACAGAGGCTGTTTGACGCTGACGAAGGCAGCACGAAGGAGACTGCTCACTGTTCTTCTGAGGGGGGCTCAGAGGAACCGTTCGGGCTCCAAAATGTAACTGTTCCTGGGGGAATTATTCCACCCCAGTCCGCTGCAGGAGTTCCGATAGATATAGAAAACGCCCGTAGAAGACTTTTAGTTACACGCTAGCGGAGACGAAGGCTTGAGACCCCGGTTCCAGTCATTTCAGAAGCATTTATTGTCTGAAGGGAAACTGGTTACAGGAATCTAACTTCGGGAAGGTTACAGCATTCTTATATAGGTTTCTAGGGGATTCAAAATCTAACCAATAAAAGCTTATACATTACAAACTAACCAATTACCTCAAAATCCTAGGTGAGAAAGTAAGCCAATTACAATCTTACTTTAATAACCAATAAAAAGAGTTTCGTTTCCTGAAAGTGATGCTTGCAATGAGGAATTCGAGTTATCTCCTTAAGAGATAAGATGCCAGGGGCCTCGTTTGGGTGAAGCACCATCCCCTACACCCGCATATCCTACTGTAATATATAATAAAATGTAATTCGTGTAAAGTTGAAAATTAATGTAGAATAAGCAATGTCTGTATGAGTAAAGTAATAAAAAAAAAAAACTTAAAAACCAAAATCTGCAAAGGGAAGAGCAAGGATTGCTTAATCGCAACACTGTAACTTCCAACAAAAGCTAAAGAGCTGGTTTAGCAAGACAATAGACCTAGCCGCAGCAGAGATGGCCCTGTCTAGAGAGGCACCCAAGCTACAAGGACCCAATAAGCACCTTTGATTAAAGATAACCAACGCCATGGAAAAAAATACATCTGAATGTCCGGTTTCCCTTGAACGGAGATCAACAGGACACATCTCCATGTCGCCTTCCCGAAAGCCAGGACATATCCTCATCAGAATTCATCATCTCCCAGGATATGGTTTTGTTCAGCCCAAGGTGGTGAAAGAAAACTCCATGAATATGCTGAACGACAAGAGAAGACAAAGACCTCTGCTCCGGGCAAGGAAAAACTGTATAAAAACTGAACTAACCAAAGCTGTTTTGTGAACATTTGGGGATTCGGCGCCATAGAGTTCGAATCATTGTGTGTTCACCCAATGCCGACCCCGGGCTTGGCATTGTCCTATTTGATTGTGGCTATCAAGGACCGTGTTTCGGTCGCAAAATAAATATCACTTATTTTTATCATATTTAATTTGGATTGATCTTGTTTTTATTAATAACACTATTAACTCTCCCCAGTGTGTCAAAACACAGCCTAAAGGACTAGCCTTAGAAATCTCCTTGCTTTGACTGGTACCCATTATCTCCTTCTTCTTGTGTTACCCGGTTTTCACACAAATTTCTCCCCACAGCACCACAGTGCTTTTCCAATCTTCCTCCCACATGCACACCCAAGTTGCAGGTATTGAATGTGATTTTCCACACACAAACTTTAGAATTTCAGGTTCAAAATCAGCTAGGCTAGGATGCCTCGATTTACACTGAGGGCATAGATATTGCTGTCTCTCAGAGGAAAAATACCAACTTTTTCAAAACTGTAACAATAACCACACAGAGTGCCAACCTCTAGAAGCTCCAAAAGCCTTGTAACACCCACAAAAGCAAGCTATTCCTCTTCTCTCTTGATTGTCCAGACCCTCTTGTGCAGGCTGTTCCCAGTCCAAAGCTACCAACCTCCCTGCTGAAGTTCTATATATTCCTTCCAGATAAACTTGATCATTTCCTCTTTCTAGCCAATAGTTCACTGGATTCACAAATTCCCAAGGATCCAGTCCAAACCACTGAGGGAGGGGGATGCCTTCTATTCTTCTATTCTTCTAGCCACGATTTAAAATATGCTCAAACCACCACACTATAACTCTGACAGTCCACAACTATGATCCCCTTGTATCTTAAATTCCCAAGGGTCAGGGACACACCACTGCAGGATGGAAGTTCCTTTAATTTGTCATGCAAGACTTACACCATTCTTTCATCCTCTCCCAGTCTTCCTCATAAAACACCCCAGTCCTCGAGGATCAAATGATCTTTTCCACAGGCTAAATTTACTATCTCTTTTAGCATGCACTGCCTCCCAATTATAGTATTGCAGCAGCTCTGGTGCACACTCGAGGCATGCAGATCTCCACCTTTAAAATATAAAATACCACCTATTCTCGCACTTCTTACACCAGAGAAGAACCTAAGCTGAATGCCATTCCAGTCCCCAGTGGAAGATTATCAGCCTACACACAAAACAAGGAATTATTCCTTGTTTCCTCAATGGATTTCTAAGTCTTCTCTCAGCTGGGGTAGTTCCCAGTCAAAAGCCAAATAAGAACTAGTTTGGCTCGAGTATACTCCTCCCAAAAATACCCTATCTATTATTTCGTTCTCTCACCTTACAGCAGTCCAGTCCCCCTCTGTATTCACAAACTCTCCTGGCTCAAGCTGAAACCATCTAGACAGAGCCTGCCTAGACGGCCGGGCTCCTCCAGCTTGGGCTCGAGCTTCAACAGCCGCTTCCATCAGCAAACTGCAACAGCGCAGCCAACAACACAGCAGGAGTAACAGCACAGGAAACACAGGGCAAAATTACCAGTTTGCTGCAATTATAACTTTTGTCACAAGACGGCAATCTTACTCTAAAATACACAATGAGCAGCGGCGGCAGGGACCGGTTAACCCTGAACACCAAGTGTTACAGGGAATGCCGTCCCCGTAAACAGGAATTCCCCACACACAAACCCGAATCCCAAAGTCAAAATCACTGCGGGGAAGGGTATCTCTTTATTAAGGTATAAAGTATTCACCTCCTTTCAACATAGCACACAGCATGCAGCAATTTTAAATGGGCATCCCAATCCCTTCTCCAGCTGTTTCAGTCACCTGAAAATGAAACCCCAAATCTGGGCTTCGCTCTCGTGTTATACCAAATGTACATCTCACCAATCTCACACAGAGTCACCCACACAGTCAGGACACAGTCAAAATAACTATTAAAATAGCAGCAATAAACAAGAATTTTTCCACTTCACCCCCAGAACTGCTAGCGGGTCTCCCCACACAACAAACCCTTTTTGTGGCCACTACACCCTCTTGATGCTTGCAAGCAAAACTGCACAGGCTGAGCGCAGAACGTCTTCTGCAAGTTATCAGCTGCCTTTGAGCCAAACGTCCATCTTACAGGCTACCCCACATAATTTTAAACATACTGTTTTTTCTGCAGTGCAGAAACAGGTCTGGTCTGTCCCCACGATGAGCAGCCACGGAGCACAGTTCCCTTCAGGAAGGTCCCAGTGGTGCCGGAGATGTCCACAGTCCAGGCTGTTCTCGCAGCCAAACAGAGGAGTCCTGCTGCGGTCGCCAAATTGATGCAGAGACAAAAACTGTCAAACTAGTTTAAGTTAGAAAGTGATATGTTTTTTATGATGCCAGGCACACCTGCAAGAAATCTCTCACAAGGATGTGCAAAGTGCACAGGGTTCTTGTCTTTTTTATCCACAGAAGTCTTACATATTCATATAATTACCCAACACACCTATACATATGCATTACCTAATCCCTGCCTAGGCCTGCTTTGAACTAAAACTAGCTCGAAGTCCTTCTACACTTGTGCAGTTCCTTCCTTCAGATGTGCCGGTGGGTGTTTGAAATGGGTCAGTGGTCTCCTAATAATGAAGTCAGGGAGTCTTCCTTGCCTTCAACTTTTTACCTTTGTCCTGTTGCTATGTTGCCCAGCCTGGTTCTGGCTGGTTTCAGAGCCCAGGTGCAGTTATGGTTCCTTCACTTTGAAAATATTGTAACCGTCCATCTTGACACAACAAAGCCAAGTAAGGGATTTATTGTCTTAGCTCTACTGGCTCAGCTACTTTCTATATTGCTTCTACTCTAATCAATATATGTGTAGCTTCTGTCCTTCAGCTATGCTCTTAACCCTTTGATTTTTGCTTCACAGCCTGGAGTGGAGGAACCTCAGATTTGCACAAGGCTGCTCTGATTCCCAGGGCTTGGATGAGGGAAATGGTGGGGTGGGGTAGGGACGAAGTGTGATTGATTGTCAGCCATAAAAGGTCTTGATTTTCATATTTGTTCAGACTGCAGGTGCTTGAGATCAATATCAACTGGAGTTTGCTGATATAAATCTATAAACAGGAAAAGAAAAAATGGGAAAGAAATATCTTCTCTCTTTTGTTTTTAAATGAAACATGTTACAAATTGAGTGAAAGCTTAGACAAGTCCTGCCTTATGCTCAGGTTGCTGGCAGTAGCTCTGTTTCAGGCAACCTGCACCACAAATTGCTCTTGCTCACAAGTTCTTTAGCATGGCTGATTAGGTCTACTATAAAATGAATTATTTACTGAATGGATTCAAGATTAACAGAGAAGATACTTTAAACGGACTACTTACTGCACAGGATAAACAAAAGAAGTACAGGTAGCTTGTTGGGGTATACTCAAGTACAGGTAGCTTGTTGGAGTCAGTGAGTTAGGGGATTCTCTGAATCCCTCAGGGAGGAATCAAGGTGCAGAGATTGAGCTAAAGCCTTTTGATGGATTAAAATATGTTAAACCATTTACACATAAAGTAGAAGTAAGTCAGGAAGGTTTAGTAGGAGCTGCAGTGTATTTTAGTAAGTGAAAGGCTTCAGATAACACGGTAGCAGAGAGTGTTCCAATGAAGGTTATAAACACATTGATATCTTCAGTAGGGGCTCCAGGCCTGTAGTTGTAGACAGGACTTAGACATAATAAAGTAACGGTAAGAATATTGCTTACATTTCTTAGATGGAACAAGACAGATTGTATGCGTAGTTCTATACGTAAATTGGTGAGCTAAGAAACTAGAATACTAATAGGTTAATGAGTAGTGGTCCGAGCTTGCATCTTAGCTTGTGGGGAAAACTCTATATAAGTGTTAGTGTGAGGAGAGTTGGTGCTTTATGCCTTTTGCCTTTCTTGCCCCTCTGCTTGCTGCCATTGCTTTTACAGCCGCGAAACACCCGAGAAGAAGATGGGAGCTGCCACACGGACTTGGGCCCTGCTGGGACCACTGGGGACAGCTTGTTCTCTAACTTGGGACTTTAAGCTAACTTAGCATGGACTTTGATGTCTGTGACGGTGCCTTGGAGACTGATGTGCTTCTGCAATAAACAGCCTTTTAGCAACTATTAGCTGCTTGCTTTTTTAGAGAATTACCCGATGGATTTTAGTGCCTTGAGCACTGGAGGTAATAACCTCACAGTAGCTACCAACACAGTGCACAATAAGGTTACCTATATTACAGCTGGTGAAGAAATAGCAGAGATCAGGAGTCATTGGAACTTACCACCAAATTGATGAGGGAGTCCACATGGAGCCCTTTCACTCAGCTTCCAGAAAAGTAACCACCAACCTGCATCCAGGCTTGGAGGAGAAGCCCTACCCGTTTGCAGGGACTATGCAGAAGACTTCTGCTGTGTGAAAGTTTTGTGTGGCTTTTCTAGTTTGCAAAGTGAAGTGTGTGTCACTCAGAAATTCAGGGCTTATCTCCCTTCAGTCTGCTCTCAAGGCAAGATGTTCATGGTCAGCTGGAAATTCCAATTCCCTGGCACCAGAGAGAACTCAGGACAGGACAGATGTCTGGCCTGGGTTATCTCAGCAATTCCTGAGAGGGGGAAGATGCCCTGAGTGATGGCCCCAGCTGATGGACAGAACAGATGAGCTCTGCTGGGCCATAGGGGAAGCCCTGCTGCAGGAACCTCATGGAACCAAGGGTCCCTTGTGACATTGTGATGCCTCCTGGAACCAAGGAGACCATGGTGACAGCAATGAACCTCATGGAACCAAGGGTCCCTTGTGACACTTTGGAACTACAGAGACCATTTTTAGATTACTGAACGTCAAGGAACAAAAAGTCCATTGTGACAGATCAAGGCCTCACAGAACCAAAAATAGCGTTGTGACACCGTGAGGCCCCATTGAACCAAATATCCATTGTGACAGCACGGAACCTCACGGATGCAAGAGTGCATGGTGGCACAGCAAGGCCTCAGGGAACCAAGGACTCCAAAGGTCTCAAACATTTCTTGCAGCATTCTGCCTTGGGGCAGGGGAACCTCTTTGGTGGCACCTTGGGCTGGCACACACCTGAGGAGTGTGCCTGTTTTCAATGGGAAAACTCAGGAGTTTTAGATTGCTTCAAAAACCCAGGAAAACCCCTGTTTGCCTGACTGCAGCCAGATCTCCAAGCAAAGCAGGTCCCAGGTGAGTGAGGACAGACAGGATGGGGTTGGAGAATGTGGAGCAAGGTTGTCCACACTGGGGCAGACCTCAAGGCACAACTTCTCTGAGCAGGCCAGACCTCCTGAGGAGAGACCCTGGATCAACATCAATCACAGAATGCTGAAATCACCTCTGCTCTAAAGAGAACAATAATAAAATATACTCTTTAAAGTAATAATAAATATTTCTAAGAAGCTCTTTGAATTATTTCTCCATAACTGGAGTTGAAAACCATCATAATGAACTGCACTGGACCAGAGGGAAATCAAGGCAATGCCATGATTTGTCAGGACTTGCTTGATCCCAATGAGCCCCGTGGTGCATTTGGTGCTGCCAAGGAGCTCCAAATAATATTTTGGAAATACTGGCTGTCTCTCTGCAGTGCTGCCCTTGCAAGTAGCTGCCTCTGTGCCAGGAGCCCAGCCCAGCTCAGCAGCACAGACACAGCACAAGGACTTCAATGAACCTCTCGGGGGTTGGGGCTGAGTCCCTGAACATCAGTCCCTGAGAGGGAGCTGAAGAAACCTCTCAAGAATTCAAAGTCAGATTCAAACTCCAAAGTTTCTCCTACTTTTAGTGAGTCCCACTGATAAACATGAAGGAGAAGGTTTCCCAAGGGTCGAATTAGAGGAGAAACTGATGACAATCATGACAGGTTAGAAAAAATAGGGTAAAGGAGGAAAAGAAACCTCTCAAAAATTGAAAGTCAGATTCAAAGTCCAAAGTTTCCTGAAGTTCTAATGGGTCCCACTGAGGGACATGACTGAGAAGGTGTCCCCAGGTGCAGGTTTATTGTTTATACATTGTATTTTTAAATTGTGGGTTTATTGCTTTTATGATACATTTTTTAAGATTTGGCTTATTTTTAATGCTACATTTTTGGTGGGGATTTTTTTCTTTTTTCCGAATGAAGCAGAGAGATGGGACTTCTGAGTTGCTTTAAAAAGTGTGATTTATTTTTTTTATTTTCTATACAGGCAGAAAGGTGAAGCTTGTCTTACAGATGGTCACAGCATGGCTTAAAAGTCACAAGACTTATGGTTACAAGGTCTTTTAAGAATTTATTAATCCATAAAACAATGTCAACAGAAATATTTATGTTTCTAATTCAATACTAAGATATTTCATCTTATTGACTCATATTACAGTGTGAACTTTCTTAGCCAATTATATCACCACACACAAACGTACATTGCTACACTCTAAAACTTCTTCTACATTTGTGACTAACTGTATTTTTTCTATATCTTAAATTCTAAAGCTAAACCTATCTCAACTCTGTTTAATTCTAAGCTTTGGCTTACAGACCCAATGTTCTCAGAATTCCTTGCATTTTGTATTCCAACAGCCAGGTTCCAGTTAGAGCAAAACACTGGAGGCACTGATGACAGGAGGGGACAAACAAGGGAAAGGTGTCTCTGATGCTGAGCAAACCTGGATGTGTTTCAGGAATGCAAAGGGCCAAGGCCTGAGCCCCAGCCCCTGGCAAGGCAGATCCTGTCCCTCCCTCATTGCTCAGGGCTCTTCCCGGGCCACTGGGCTCTGGGGATGTGCCATGCCAAGGGCAGGAGCATGGGGCGGCCCCTGCCAGGCTGCTGAGCAGGGACAAGGAGGCAATGAGGCCCCAGCACAGCAAGGCTCACTTGTCCCCTGCTGGCCTCAGGCCCAGGGCCAGCAGCCATGGCCCAAGTGCTGCAGCAGTTGGCTCTGGCAGGGCCTTTCAGCTGCTGCCCATCCCTGTGCCCTCTGCAGCCCAGGCTGTCCTACGGTGTCCATGCCCTGCGCCTCTGTCCCTGCAGGCTGTCGGCATCCCCCGGCTGCCCCACCTCGCTGGCCCTTCCTTTGCTGACAGCTCTGCGTCCTGCCTGCCTCTGCCTGGCCACACAGAGCCTTGGCCTTGATACCAAAAGGTTCAATTCAATTTTTACTGTGCCTATGAAATTTTAGCACAGGAACAAGGCATGCAGGGGCTGCTTTCCCAGCAAGGAGGGTTGGAGGAGAATAAGAAGACATCTGGCTTAAGGATGCAGTGATAGAAAAACAACGACTGTACCTCGGAACTTGGTGCGGGATTTATGGAAATGGGTAAATTGCAATAGACATGTAGTGACTGAATATAAGCAACATCAATGTGGAATCAAATGTCCATGTAAGGTTAGGAGTTATCCCACATTGGACCTGAGGCCTGAAAATATTAGTGAAAACAAATTAGTTTTAAGGAGTCTTATTCTGATATTTCTGAGATTTGGTTACAGCAGGGCCTCACAGAACCAAGGAGTCAACTGATGCACTATGGAACCTCAAGGAACAAAGGGGCTATTTGACACTCTGGGAACTCATGTAACCAAAATCCATTTTGACAGAGGGGGCCACATGGAACCTATGGTCCCTTGTGACACTGCAGATCCAAGGAGACCATTGTGGCACTGAGAAACTTCATGGAACCAAAAGTCCATTGTGACAGAGAAAGGCCTCATGGACCCAAGGGGCCATTGTGACACTGTGGAACCTCCTGCAGCCATGGGTGCATTGTGACACTGCAGGGCCTCACAGAACCAAGGAGTCCATTGTGACACTGCAGAACCTCACAGAACCAAGGTGACCATGTTATACTACAGAACCTCGTGGGACAAAGGGTCCATGGTGACACTGCAGAACTGTTGCTGAGAGTAGGAAAGCTCATGGAACCAGAAGTCCATTGTGACCAAGGGGCCACTGTGACACTGTGGATCCAAGGAGACCATTGTGACACTGAGGAACCTCATGGAACCAAGGGTCCATTGTTACACTGTGGGGCCTTATGGAACAATGGAGACTATTATGAAACAGAATCACAGAAAGGTTGGAAAAGACCTTTGAGATCATCAAGTCCAACCTATGACCTAACATCACCTCATCAACTTAACCATGACTCTGAATGCCATGTCCAGGCTTTTTTTGAATGCCTCGAGATGTGGTGACTCCACCACCTCCCTGGGCAGAAGATTCCAGTGCCAAATCACTCTTTCAGTGAAGAATTTTTTCCTGGTGTCAAATCTATACTACTTCTGGCTCATCTTAAGACTGTGTCCTCTTGTTCTGTCAGTGGTTGCCTGGGAGAAGAGTCTGACCCCCACCTGAGCACAACCTCTGTTCAGGTAGTTGTAGAGAGTCTCACTGGAGACCATTGTGGCCACTGGGGCCACTGTAGCACAGCAGGGCCTCATGGAATCAAGGGGAGCACAGTGACAGTGTGGGGCTGCATGGGACAAAGGGGCCATTCTGACACTGTGGAACCAAGGAGACCTTTGTTACAGTACAGGGCACCATGGAACCAAGGAGGCCATTGTGGCACTGCAGGGACTCATGGAACCAAGGGCACAATAGTGACACTGTGAGCTCCAAGGGACCAAGGGGCATTCTCACACTGCAGAACCAAGAGACCATTGTGACACTATGGGGCATCATGGAACCAAGGGTCCATTGTGACACAGCACAGCCTCATGAAACCATGGTGGCCACTTTGAGACCTCGTGAAACCAAAGGGCCATTGTGGCATTTCAGGGCATTTTGTCACAAGGGGCCATAGTGCACTGTGGGGCTCAATGGAGCCAAGGGGCCATTGTGACACTGTGGGGTCTCATGGAATCAATGGTCTGTTTTAACACTGCAGGGCCTTATGGAGTCATGGAGACTATTGTGACACTACAGGTGATGCCTTGGAGAAGCTACCTGGAAGGTTAAGAGAATAAAGTGGATACTTATTAAAGGCTTTTAGTAGACACACCTTGGGCTGTCAAAAGCCTCCCAGAGGCTACACCCAAGATGGATGGTGGTGATGAGTTTTTCAGACAGATATAAATTTGGTCAATTTACATATCAGGGGTTTATCCTCCAGTTATACCTTCAGGTAATAAAGTCATATTCCCCAGTTTTTACCCCCCAATTCACTTTTGTTTATACTTTTCAGAGTCTGAGGCTGTAGGGTATCCTTGAGTGTCAGAGGAATTGTTTTGTCTGACCAAAATGTAAAGACAATTAACTAACACTTTATATGGAGTTTAGAGTTATGCCCAAATGCAGTAGAGGATTTGAAAAATATAAAGGCTAATATTTTAAGGCTTTACAGACCTCATTGAACCAAGGGGCCACTGTGACATTTTGTGGCCCCATGGAACCAAGGAGTCCTTGCAAGCCTACAAGGCCTCATGGAAGAAAGGAACCATTGTGACACTGTGGGATCTTTTGTTGGGCCAAGGGGTGATTGTGTCACTGTGTGGAACCATTGAACCAAGGAGTCCATGGTGACACTACAGAGCCCCATGGAACTAAGGATTCATGTAACAGTGCTGGACCCCATGGAACCAAAGGTCCATTGTGACATTTCAGGGCCTCATGGAATCCTGGAGGTTGTGATGACACTTTGAGGCCTTGTTGAATCAAGGTGCTGTGAAAGGCATCATGCAACCAAGAAGACTCTTCTGCCATTGTGAGTCCCCACAGAACCAAGGGTCTGTTGTGAAACTGCAGCACCAAGGAGACCCCTGTGACACTGCAAGGCCTCATGGAAAAAAGGGACCTTTGTTACACTGGAACCCCATGGAAACAAAAGGCCAGTGTGACACATCTGGGCCTCATGGAACCAAGGATCCAATATGACACAACCATTGTGACACTGCAGGGCCCCATGGAAACAAGGGAACAGGTAACAGGTCTGGTTGGCTTGGCCTGACTGGTACAACTGCCCTTGGCATGTCGAAGGTCTCTTCTCATGTGCTCCTGAAACACTGGGGATCTGTGCTTTCCTTCAAAAGGAATAGAACTGTTCTTCTCATCCAGGAACTCATTGCCAAAATGAGATTCCCATAAAAAAATCCCAATATCCAGGGATTAATCCTAGACAAAAGCTGCCATTACCAACATGTCTGCCTCACCTTGTCTTCCTGAGGGCCAGCTCTCACCTGCCTTCAAACACTGGGGCTCAGTGCTTTCCTTGCTATGGAAAAGAACCATTCTTCTTCTCCAGGTGCCCATGGCCAAAATTGGGATTCCACCTCCAAAAATCCTAGATTCAAATATTGCTCCTACACAAAAGTTTCCATTGCAGACAGGTCTGTCTGGCCTTGGCCTCTGGTGGCTGCAGTTGATCAGTCCCTGAAACACTGGGGCTCCATGGTTTCCTTCCTGTGGAGACCATGGTGACACTGTGGGGCCCTCTGAAATGAAGGGGTCATTGTGACACTGTGGAACCCCCATGGAATCATGGAGACCATTGTGACCCTGCAGGGCCCCATGGAACCAAAGGCTCATGGAATGGGTCTGGATGGTTTGGCCTCCTCGGGGACACGTGGCAGGTCTGGCTGACACTGGCATGTTGAGGGCTGACTCTCATCACCCACTGGAGCACTGGGGCTCTGTGCTTTCCTTTCTATGGAAAAGAACCATCCCTTTTTCCTGCTGCCTAAGGCTGAAATTGGTACTCCCCATAAAAAGTGCCCTATATGCAAGGCTTCTCCCAGCCAAAAGCTGCTAGGACAGACAGCTCTCACTGGCCTTGGTCTCTTGAGGGCTGTCTCTCATTTACCACCAAACACTGGGGCTCTGTGCTTTCCTTCCAGTGGAAAAGAACTGCCCTTCTTACCTAAGTGCCAATGGCCAAAACTGGGATTCAACATCTAAAATTGCATCTATCCAAGGTTTGCACCAAGACAAAAGTATCCAAGACACACAGGTCTGGCTGTCCTGTCCTCTGGTGATTTTCTTAGATTATGAGAAGAATGTTTTAATTTGGCAAAATGTTTGAGAGGGTCCAGAAATCACCCGAAGTGGGGTTTGGAGGCTGCAAGAACATGACCACTGTATAAGGACAAAGAATCTCTGTGCTCAGTGGAGTGGAGACTGAGGACAGCAGAGGAGAGGCCAAACTGGACATGAGGAGAAAGGAATTTCTCTCCCAGGGTAGGGCTGGGGTGCAGCACATCCCCCAGAAGGAGTCTGGAGCAGCCCAAGGCTCTGTGTGGCCAGGCAGAGGCAGGCAGGACGCAGAGCTGTCAGCAAAGGAAGGGCCAGCGAGGTGGGGCAGCCGGGGGATGCCGACAGCCTGCAGGGACAGAGGCGCAGGGCATGGACACCGTAGGACAGCCTGGGCTGCAGAGGGCACAGGGATGGGCAGCAGCTGAAAGGCCCTGCCAGAGCCAACTGCTGCAGCACTTGGGCCATGGCTGCTGGCCCTGGGCCTGAGGCCAGCAGGGGACAAGTGAGCCTTGCTGTGCTGGGGCCTCATTGCCTCCTTGTCCCTGCTCAGCAGCCTGGCAGGGGCCGCCCCATGCTCCTGCCCTGGCATTCCTGAAAAACATCCAGGTCTTCTCAGCATCAGAGACACCTTTCCTTGTTTTTTCCCACTTGTCATGAGTGCCTCCAGTGTTCTGCTCTAACTGGAACCTGGGGACTCTTTTGAGTCCTGTCCCTCAGTGGGAGCCATTAAAACTTCAAGAAACTTTGGAGTTTGAATATAACTTTGATTTCTTGAGAAGTTTTCCTTCAGCTCCCTCTCAGGGACTGATGTCCAGGGACTCAGCACTGTTGGAAAATGCCAGCTCTATAGAGATGAGGCAACTGAGAGGCATTTAAAAGATTTTATTCCATTATCAATCTTGTTGAAGGGTGAAACATAAGAGATGTAAAACTCAATGTCATTCTATCAGAAGCCAACTTATTTTCTGGTTACAATATCTTATAAATATTAACTTTTGCCCCACAATGGTGCTAATACTTGTAACATCAATCACCTATTATTTTACCCCACATTGTCTTGCCACAATGCATCTTTTCACAGTTCTGATTCTCCAGAATATCTGGTCTTTTTGCAAGGCCATGGTTTGAAACTTATTTCTAGTTCAATCTCCCTCTCAACAATGTCTTCTCTATTCCATTCTTTCTAAGTCAGCACACCTTATCTCAGAGTTTGCATACACATGTACATGTGTACACATGTGTGAGCTTTCAGTCAGGCTTTGAGAATCCTTTACAACTCCATTTCTCACAAATATCAATCACAGAATGCTGCAATCACCTCTGCTCTAAAGAGAACAGTAACAAAATACACCCTTTAAAATAGGAATGGATATTTCTAAGAGGCTCTTCAACATATTTCTCCATAACTGGAGTTGAAAATCTTCCAAATGAACTGCACTAGACCAGAAGGAAATCAAGGCAGGACCGTGGTTTGCTAGGAAACCTCTCAAGAATTCAGTCATAATTGAACTCCAAAGTTTCTGATGCCATTCATGGGTCCCACTGAGGGACACGACTGAGAAAGTGCCCCCAGGATCCAGTTAAAACAGGAAATTGGAAGCAGAGATGACAATGGTGTGTGGGAAATGCAAGCATGGAGAGCTTTCAGTGCCTTGTGCACACAGGCTCAGAGACAGAGATGGATCCAAAGCTTGACCTAAGACCTTGGAGAAAGCTTGGAGACTTAGAGCATTAAAAGTAAAATAGACATGAAACAAGAATATAAGTTTGTATTTATGTAGAAATGTGTTTTAAGTAAACAGAAATATGTATTATGAAAGCAAAGCAATATGTTAACTAAGATAGTGAAAGATTTAGAAGTTTAGCAATAGAACCTGTTATAAAGTTAGTTAGAAGCTTAAGCTGTACCAATATGGGTTTGTGAAGTGTTATATGATTGCAAAATGACATATCGCAGCAAAGCCATGAGAAGCAAATCAATTAATGATAGATGTAAAGAGATGCTAGCAAACTTCATAAAAGTGTTTGATTGGTTAAAAAACTAACATAAGGCATTGTAACTAAGAATGAGGTGGCTTCTGATATTATGGCATTGGATGAAACACCTTTAATGTCTCACCCTTCTATGAGACTGATGCAGTAAAGCAATAAACCATCTTTTACAATGTCTCTCAATTGTCCTGTCTCTTGTAATATTAATCTCTCAATAGGGATTTTTTGACATCAGGTTTACTCCATTGAATTCAATAGGCATGTAGGGACACCAAGTGTACTGCATTAAAGTCAGTGGGGATTTTGGGACATCACATTTACCCTATTGAAATCAATAAGGATTTAGGGTAAACAGGTCTACCAATAAAATCAAATGGGATTTTGCAGAAATTTGGGGCTAAAATGGGGAAATTTGGGTAAATTTGAGGGAAATGTTTGGCTGAATTCTGGGAATTTCCACTGCAGGATCGAGGTGCTGATGCTCTGGAAGTCTTGGATGAATTCCTGGAAGCCAATCCTGAATCCCTGATCCCACACCTGTGGCCCGTGCTGGATCCGTGTCTCTAGGTAAGCTGAAAACTCTCTGTTTTCAGCCCAAAATCTTGGAGTTCCAAGCCCAAAAGTGGGATTTTTAGCACCAAAAATGTTGGGACATAGGGTCTAGTCATTGAATTCAAAGGTGATTGACGGACACCAATCTACTCTACTGAAGTCATTTGGAGTTTAAGGAACACTGGATTTACCCAATTGAAGTCAATGTGGATTTAGTGACACCAGGTCTACCCCTTAGTAGAGCTTGTTCAGGAAGGGTTACTGGTTAAACTGTGAGAAGCTAAGGGGGGACACTGGGGTTACTGGGAGCACTGAGGCGTAAGTGGGACCATTGGAAAATAAATGGGACCACTGGGAAATAAATGGAGGTAAACAGGATTCTAGGTCTGCCCCACTGAAATCAATAAATATTTAGGGCTACCAGGTCTACCCATTAAAGGCAAAGGGGATTTAGGGACGCTAGGTTTATCCTGTCAAACAATGAGGATTTTGGGGACATCAGTTTGGGAGGGCTCCAGGGGTTTCAGGTGATCCACAAGTTCAAGGGGTACCCAGGTTATCCTGGTGAGTTTTGGGGGTACCCAGGTGTTGCGTCACTTGGGGGTTCTCCCCTGGTGGAAACTTCACTGGCTTAGCTGGGTGACAGTGTGTCTGTATTAATAAAAGAACGAGTGTGATGGTTTGCCAGGATATCCTTTAATCCATGTGAAGCAGTATCCAAAAGCGATGTTATCCCAGGATAGGCAAGAATCAAATGCCAAGGTCAGGGGATCGGGTTCACAATACATAGGGAATACCTGAGGACAAAGGTCCAATCCTGGAGTACTTGACCTTTGATGGCAAAAGCTCTCAGATCAACTGATAATTAGGGCTAGGAAGAGGATTTACTTTGGAATGTGCTAATTAACATCTTCACAGTGCCCAGTTTGCCAGGGTCTCAGGTTTATGTCTCCAATTTCAGTTGATCCAATTACCACAGTGGCCCGTGGAGATGGTCAGTGGTGAGTGGTCACTGTGTGTAGTCATTTGGGGTGGTCAGTGGGTTTGGTCAGTTTGGGTGGTCAGTGGTTTGTGATCAGTTTGCATGGTCAGTGCAGTGTGGTCAATGGGGTGTGATCACTGGTTGTGGGCAATGGGTGTGGGGAGTGGTGTGTGGTCAGTGGGTGTGCTCAGTGGGCTGCAGTTATTGGGGTAAGGTCAGTGGAGGGGTTTGTGAGTGTGGTCAGCAAGTGTGGTCACTGGCTGCAGTCAGTGGGAGTGGTCAGTGAATGTGGTCAGTTGGGTGGGGGTTGTCTGTTGGGTGCTCAGGGGTGTGGTTGTTGGTGTGGTCAGTGGTGGTAGTCAGTGGGTGTGAGCAGTGCAGAGTGGTCATTGGGGGTGGTCAGTGGGTGTGAGCAGTGGGTGTGGTGGGTGGATGTGGCCAGTTGAGTGGTCATTGGGGGTGGTCAGTGGGTGTGGTCTGGGTTTGGTCAGTGAGGGGTGATAACTTGGTGTGGTCCTTTTGGACAGTAGGGGTGGTCAGTGGGTGTGGTCAGTGGGGTGTGGTCACTTGGGTGGTCATTGCCTTGTGGTGAGTGGGGTGACCACTGCATTTGGTCAATGGGGTGGTCAGTAGGTGTGATCAGTGGTTGGGGCCAGTGGGCAGTGGTCCTTGCAGTCATCAGTGGAGTGTGGTTATTGGGTGTAGTCAGTGGGCTGTGGTCAGTTGAGCGGTCAATTGGTGTGTTCAGTGGGATGTGGGCATTGGTGTTTGGGCAGTGGCTGTGGTCAGTGAGGGGGTGGTAAGTTGATGTGGTCAGTGGCATGTGGTCAGTCAGGGTACGGTCAGTTGAGTGGTCACTTTGTTCAGTTGGGTGGTCAGTGGATTGTGGTCAGTGGGTGTGGGCAGTGGGGATGGTCAGTGGGGTCTGGTGCGTGGGTGTGGCCATTTGAGGTGGTCAGTGGGGTGTGGGAAATGGGATGTGGTCAGTGATGGTGTGGTCAGTGCTGTGGTCACTGGGGGTGGTGAGTGCAGGTGGTCAGTGGGGGTGTGGTCAGTAGGGGTGCATTCAGTAGGGGTCATTAGGGTGTGATCCATGGGTGTGGTCAGTGGTTGCGGTCAGTGAATGGGGTCAATTTGGTAGTTGGGTGGCAGTGGTCAGTTGGGTGGTCAGTGTGGTCAGTGGGGGTATCAGTGAGATGGTCAGTAAATGGGTGTGGTCAGTGGGGTGTGGCCACTGGTTGTGAGCAATGGGTGTGGACAGTGGTGTGTGGTCAGCAGGGGTATGGTCAGTTGGGTAGTCATTGGGTGTGGTCAGTGGGGTGTGGGCATGGGTGTCTTGGCAATGGGTGTGTTCACTGGGTGTGGTCAGTGCGAGTGGTCAGTGGGTGTGGTCAGTGGGTGTGTCCCTTTGGGGTGGTGAATGAGAAGGTGCTTGGCCAAGGCAAAAGGAGGCTCCCTGTGTGCCCTGCTCCCCTCTCCCTGAGCTCCTGAGAGCTCTGCAGCCCCTGCTGCCATCCCATCTGCCCAGGCCAGCACAACAGCCCCGGCCTTGGGGCCCTGCAGAGCTGCTCCTGCTCCAGGCCCAGGGCCCATCCCAGAGCTGGGGCAGCCACAAAGCTGTGCCCATTTCTGTTCATTCCTGCTCTGATGAGGATGGATCCTCAGCCACTTGGAGGTTGGTGATGAATTTTACTACTTCAGAGGCCTCTTCTTTCTTGAGCTCTTCAGTTCAGGAATTCAGTGACAAAGACTCATAAATATTTGTTCAAAACACCAGAAGAAGAAAAGGCCCTGGGAATAATTGAAGTTTTCAATTCTTCTGTGGTTAATTAGACAAATTTCAGAAGTGTATTCAAAATGAATATTCTATATTGAAAATAATGCAGAGAGAACAGTTTTGTCTTGTTTTTTCCTGTTTCTACATTGATATCAGCCATGTCCAATTGATATTGACCCCCAGCAACTTTTAATGCAATCTGAAGAGATATGAAATTCAAGACCCTTCATGGCTGACAATCAATCACACTTTGTCCCCACCCATCCCCACCATTTCCCTCATCCAACCCCTGGGACTCCTATGGATCAGGAATGGTGTGGCCAGCAGGACCAGGGCAGTGATTCCTCCCCTGTGCTCAGCACTGTTTGGGAAGAACCTCGAGTGCTGTGTCCAGTTCTGGGCCCCCAATTTAGGAAGGACATGGAGGGGCTGGAGCGTGTCCAGAGAAGGCAACAAGGCTGGTGAGGGGTCTGGAACACAAGTCCTGTGAGGAGTGGCTGAGGGAGCTGGGGTTGTTTATCCTGGAGAAGAGGAGGCTCAGGGGAGACCTCATCACCCTCTACAACTCTCTGACGGGAGGGTGCAGCCAGGTGAGGGTCAGGTTCTTTTCCCAGGAAACAGTGACAGGACAAGAGGGCACAGCCTTAAAGCTGCACCTGGGGGATGTTTAGGATGGACATTAGGAAATATTCTTCACCAAAATAGTGATTAGGCATTGGAATGGGCTGCCCAGGAGGTGGGTGAATCACTGTCCCTGGAAGTGTTTCAGGATAGACTGGATGTGGCACTGAGTGCCATGGTCTGGAGTGACAAGGTGGTGTTGGGTCACAGGTTGGACTTGATGCTCTCAAAGGTCTTTTCCAGCCTGGGGTGATTCTGTGATTCTCTGAAACCAGCCTTGGAGCAGTTGCAGAATGAGCCCTGGGTTTCCCTCTTCCCAAGGTCCAGAAACCCAGGTTCCTCAGCTTCTCCACACAGCCCCAAAGCCCATCCTGTCAATCCTGCAGAGCCTCTCCAGCCCCTCCTCACTGCCCAGAACAGGGAGCCCCACACCCAGACACACCAGCCCAGATGTGCCCCCCTGGCCTGTGGTGCCCCTGGCAAGGGAGCAGCACGAGGCACTGTAGGAGCCTGCAGACAATTCCTGAAGCACCTGTAGGATGATCCTGCTGTTCAAGGGATGCTCCCATGGTGCAGCTCAGGAACTGCAATGGGGAGTGGGGCCAGAGAGGAAAGGGCACACAGGGATGGGCTGTTTGCAGGGGACAGAATGGAGATGGGAAATAGGAAGAAATCTGGACCAGGGAAAAGTAAAGAAAGGGCAGTTTGGGGGGTGGCTG
>JAPFBE010000591.1:0-38981 GCA_034336665.1 Luscinia megarhynchos
GTGCTGGGCTGCATTGTTGGGACATCAGCGGGGACAGGGGGTGACACACAGGGACACGGGGAGGGGACACGCGGGGACACGCGGGTGGCGTGGTGGGGATGGGCGCAAGCGCTGACGTCCCTAAGCTGCGTGTCCCTGCGCTGTCCCCGCGCTGTCCCCGCGCTGTCTGCGTCACCGCTAATCCCGGCCCCCGGATTGTCTAACCCCCCGGATTGTCTAACGGATTGTCGCTGTGCTGTCCCTGATCCCCTCCTGTAAGCTTTGTCCCCAAGCCCTTGTCACTGTCATTGTCGCTGTCAGCCCAGGCCACCGCCAGGCCTGGGAGTAGGCTCTGCTCACCTCCCTGTGTCACCTCCTGTGTCACCTCTTTGTCACCTCCCTGTGTCACCTCCCTGTGTCACCCTCCCTGGCCCAGTGCCACCCATCCCTGTCCTTGTCCCCGCAGTGTCCCCAGCCCTGTCGCTGTCACCTCCTGCCTTGTCCCCTCTCTGTCCCTCCTCTTCCCTCCTTGTCCCCATCCCTGTCACTGTCCCTGCCCGCCCCCCTCGCTGTCCCCTCGCTGTCCCCATCCCTGTCGCCATCGCTCCAGTCCCTGTCCCCTCCCTTGTCCCCTCGCTGTCCCCATGTCCCCATCCTGCATCCCCTCCTTGTCCCTTGCTGTCCCCATCCCCGTCCCTGTCCCCATGTCCCCATCCCTGTCCCTCCTTGTCCCCATCCCCGTCCCCATCCCTGTCCCTCCTTGTCCCTCCTTGTCCCCATCCCCCATCCCTGTCCCCATGTCCCCATCCCTGTCCCCTCCTTGTCCCTGTCCCCTCCTTGTCCCTGTCCCATCCCTGTCCCCATCCCATCCCCCGTCCCCATCCCTGTCCCCATCCCTGTCCCTCCTTGTCCCTGTCCCCATCCCTGTCCCTCCATGTCCCCATCCCTGTCCCTCCATGTCCCCATCCCCATCCCATCCCCGTCCCTGTCCTTGTCCCCATCCCTGTCCCCATCCCTGTCCCCATCCTTGTCCCCATCCCTGTCCCCATCCCCGTCCCCATCCCTGTCCCATCCCTGTCCCCATCCCTGTCCCCTCCTTGTCCCTGTCCCCTCCTTGTCCCTGTCCCATCCCTGTCCCCGTCCCCATCCCCCCGCCCATCCCCCCGCGCCGTCCCCGCGGTGTCACCTGGCCGCCAGCACGGTGGCCCTGCCCTGAAAGGGACAGCCGGTGGCGGCCACCAGCGCGGCGGGCCAGCAGGAAGAGCCCCGGGAAGAGAGAGCAGCCCCGGCAGCCACAGCAGCCACTGCGCGGGAACGCGGGCGGCGGCGACACCGGCGACAGCGGCGACACCGGCGGCGACAGCGCGGCCCCCGGCATGGCCGGAGGGGCGGGGCTACAAGGGGAGGGGCGTCAGGGGATGGGCGGAGGAACGACTTGAGGAGACAGCGTGGGGACAGAGAGGGACGGAGAGGGACGGAGAGGGGACGGAGAGAGACGGAGAGGGACAGCGGCGGGGAGCGGGCATGGCCGGAGGGGGCGGGGCTAGAGGGCGGGGCTAGAGGGGCAGGGAGGCCAAGGGGAGGGGCCACAGGGGGAGCAGGGCTAAAGGGGAGGGGGCTAAAGGGGGAGGGGGCTAAAAGGGGATGGATGGAGGGGGGAGGGATGGAGAGGCCCGCGAGGGCTAAGGGGGCAGGACTAAAGGGGGAGGGGCGAGGATAACAGGACGGGATGGATGGAGGGGCAAGGGCTAAAGGGGATGGATGGAGGGGCGGGAGCTAAAGGGGAGGGGGCTAAAGGGGGAGGGCGAGGATCACAGGATGGGATGGAGGGGCGGGGCTAAAGGGGCGGGGCAGAGAGGGATGGGGAGGCGCTACAGGGGGAGGGGGCTAAAAAAGGGGAGGGGGCTAAAGGGGGAGGGGCGAGGATCACGGGATGGGATGGATGGAGGGGCGGAGGCTAAAGGGGATGGATGGAGGGGAAGGGGATGGAGGCGCGGGGCTAAAGGGGGATGGATGGAGAGGGAGGGGGATAAAGGGGGGCGGGGCTAAAGGAAGAGGGGTCGAAGGGGGGAGAGGGGGATTGAGGGGGCGGGGCTAAAGGGGGAGGGGGCTGGAGAGGAGAGGGATGGAGGGGGCGGGGCTTAATGGGTGGGGATGGAGGGGAGGGACAGCAGAGATGGATGAGGGGCGGGGCTTAAGGGGGCGTGGCCGAGGGAGATTGATGGAGGGGCGGGGCTTAAGGGGGAGGGATGGAGGGGAGGGACACTGGGAAGGGATGGAAGGGGCGGGGCTAAAAGGGGCAGGGCTTATAGGGACAGCTGGGAGGGATGGATGGAGGGCGGGGCTTCCAGGGGCGGGGCTTGAGAGGGACGGGAATGAGGAAAGGGGGCGTGGCTAAAGGGGGTGGGGCAGAGGGGAGGGAGAAAGATGCTGGGACTGAATGGGGGCGGGGCTTGGCGTGTGGGCGTGGCTTTTGAAAATGGGCGGGGGCTAAGTGGGTGGGCGTGGTCCTAACCACTCTATGGGTTTTCAAAGGGGAGCGTGGCCTCGCTGTGAGGCGACAAAGGGGGCGTGGCTTTCCGAGAAGGGGAGGGGCCCCAACTAGCAAATCAATTCCCCTCCCCACCCCTTAATTTGCATAAAGCCTTCCCCTCACCGTCACCCGGGCGGATCTGTCAGCGCCTCATGAATATTCATTTACATCAATTAACAGCAATTAACAGCAATTAACAGCAATTAACATGGAGCAGCCGACGCGCTCTCCCCCCCTCCCCTCAGCCCGCGGCGTCTCCACAGCGACGGCGCCAACGCGCTGATTGGCCGAGAGCGGCAGCCAATCAGAACGCGTTGCTGGGCAGAGGGGGCGGTGCGGGCGGCGCTGATTGGCTGAGGCGGCACAGGGGGCGCGCTGATTGGCTGAGGAAAGAAGGGGCGGTGTTTAAAGAGCGGGCGGCGCTGATTGGATGAGGCGGCAAAGGGAGCGCGCTGATTGGCTGAGAGCAAAAGGGGCGGGGCTCGCGTCGTTGTCATGGCGACGACGCGCCGCGGCGTTGCATATTAATGAGGTGGGCGTGACTAATTAGAATAATAACGATAAAAACATGCATATTAATGAGATTTTAATCGGCAATGAACGGCGACTCCGCCCCTCCCGCCACCGAGGCCACGCCCCCTCATTAAGGAGCTAAAAGGAGGGGAGGGGTTAAATATGAGGACCCCAAAATTTGGAGGGGGGCAAAATTTTGGGGGGTCCTAAAAGGGGGAGGGGCCAAATTTAAAGGTCCCAAAAAGGGGGGAGGATCCAAATTTGGGGTCCCAAAAATAGAGAGGGGGAAGAAAAAGGGGGAGGGAGTCCCAAATTTTGGGAGGGTCTCAAAAAGGGGGGGGAGGAGGTTCCAAAATTTGGGGTCCCAAAAATAGGGAGGGGAAGGAAGAGGGGCAGGGGTCCCCAAAATGTTGCCAGTAAAAAGGGACGGGCAAAAATTTTGGGAAGGCCAAAAAATGGGGGAGGGGTAAAACGATTCCCCCCCCCCCCAAAAATATTTGGGGGGAGGGTCCTAAAATGAGGAGGGAGGGGCAAAAATAACGGGGTGGGGGATTCCTCCAAAACACCCCCAAAATTAGGGGGGTAATAAAAAGGGGGGTCCCCAAAATCGCCGGGGGAGGGGGAGGGGCGGCCTCACCCTCCCCCACCCGTCCCCGCGCAGGGGTGGGGGGAGGGGCGGGGCTATTTTGGGATCCCCCAAAGGGCAGAGGGGACCCGAGAAGGTCACGGGGAGGGGGGACACCCCACCCCCGATATAAGGGGAGCCCCGGAGCCCCCCGCTGCCGCCCCCGGACACCCCCGCGGTGAGTGAACCCCAAAAAATAAAAACCCCCAAAAATCTGCGTGGGGGGGGAGGGGGAGACACCGAAATCCCCCCAAAAATCTGCGGGGAGAGGGGGGTTGGACCCCGAAAATTCACACCCAGGACCCCAAAATCCAACCCGGGACCCCGAAAATCTCAGCGGGACCCCAAAAATCCAACGCGGAACCCCCGAAAATCCAACCCGGGACCCTAAAATCTCACCGGGACCCCGAAAATTCACCCCGGGACCCCAAAAATCCAACCCGGGACCCCGAAAATCCGCCCCGGGACCCCCGAAAATCCATTCCGGGACCCCAAAAATCCACCCCGGGACCCCCAAAAAATCCAACCCAGGGACCCCAAAAATCCAACCCGGGACCCCGAAAATCCAACCCGGGACCCCAAAAATCCAACCCGGGACCCCCAAAATCCACCCCGGGACCCCCGAAAATCCAACCCGGGACCCCGAGAAATTCACCCCGGGACCCCCGAAAATCCTTCTTGGGACCCCCAAAAATCCAACCCGGGACCACGAAAATCCAGCCCGGGACCCCGAAAATCCAACCCGGGACCCCTGAAAATCTCACCGGGACCCCAAAAATTCCCCCCGGGACCCCCGAAAATCCAACCCGGGACCCCAAAAATCTCACCGGGACCCCCAAAAATTCTCCCGGGACCCCCGAAAATCCACCCCGGGACCCCGAAAATCCATTCCGGGACTCCAAAAAATCCAACCCGGGACCCCCGAAAAATCCAACCTGGGACCCCAAAAAATCCATCCCGGGACCCCCAAAAATCCATCCCAGGACCCCGAAAATCCACACCGGGACCCCCAAAATCCCCCGAACCCCCAAAAATCCCCCACGGGATTGACCCAAATCCCTTCTGGGACCCAAAAAAATTCCCCCCGGGACCCAAAAAATTCCCCCCCCAGGACCCCCAAAAATCCCCCCGAGATTGACTCCCCGAACCCCCAAAATCCCCCGGGATTGTCCCAAATCCCACCTGGACCCCCAAAAATTCCCCGGGACCCCAAAATTCTCCCCCGAACCCCAAAAATCCCCCCCCGAGATTTGCCCCAAAATCCCCCGAACCCCCAAAAATCCTCCCGGGACCCCAAAAATTCCCCTGAACCCCCAAAATTCCCTCGGGACCCCCCAAAAATCCCCCCCGGGATTGACCCCCGAACCCCAAAAATCCCCCCGGGATTGTCCCAAAAATTCCCCCTGGACCCCAAAATTCCCCGGGACCCCAAACTTCTCCCCGAACCCCAAAAATCCCCCCCGAGATTGCCCCCAAAATCCCCCCGAACCCCAAAATCCTCCCGGGACCCCCAAAAATTCCCCCTGGACCCCCAAAAATTCCTCGGGACCCCCAAAAATCCCCCGGGATTGACCCCCGAACCCAAAAATCGCCCGGGATTGTCCCAAATCCCACCTGGACCCCAAAAAATTCCCCGGGACCCCCAAAAAATTCTCCCCGAACCCCAAAAAATCCCCCCAGGATTGGCCCCAAAAATCCTTCTCGAACCCCAAAATCGTTCCGGGATTGTCCCAAATCCTCCCGGACCCCCAAAAATTCCCCCGGGACCCCAAAAATTCTCCCTGAACCCCAAAAAATCCCCCCTGGGACCCCAAAAATCCTCTCCAGGATTGTCCCCAAATCCCTCCCGAACCCCAAAAACCCCTGGGACCCCAAAATTCTGTCCCCAAATTTGATCTCGGCCACCCCAAAACTGACCCTGAACCCCAAAACGAATGCCCTAAAATTGACCTTGAACCCCCAAAATCTCACGCCGGAAACCCCAAAATCTCCGAAACCTGTGGGACACCCGTTGCACCCCAAAATTTTTTGGGGGTACCCCAAAAATTTTATCGGGACCCCCCCCAAAATCCCCCCAAAACTCGGGTGGGCCCCACCGTGACTCAGCTCGCGGCGTTGCCCTTTTAAGGCTCCGCCCACTCGGGGCGGGCGCGCGGTGACGTCACCGCCGCAAGCCCCGCCCACACCCCGCGAGCTTTGCAACCGAGCCAAGGTCGGGATTGCCGGGGGGGGCGGAATTTTGGGGTAAAAAAAGGAGATTTTGGGGTCGGGCAGCGAAGTGTGAGGGGAAAAGGGCTGAGTTTGGGGTGAAAAAGGCAGAATTTGGGGAAAAAGGGTGAAATTTTGGAAATTTTCGGGGGGGGTTAAGGGAACTGTTTGGGGGTTGGAGGAAGTTCGTGAGGGGAAACGGGCGGGATTGGAAGGGAGGAGGGAAAAGTGTGAGGTAAAAATGGGAATTTTGGGGTGAAAAAGGCGGATTTGGGGATTGGGGAGAAAATCCTGAAGTGAAAAAGTTTAAGTTTTGAGGGGGGAAGTGGAAATTTTGAGGTGAAAAGTGCAGATTTGGGGTCTGGGGCGGATTTTGTGGTGGGGAGGAAATCGTGAGGGAAAAAGTGAAGATTTGGAGGGAAAACCGCAGATTTTGTGAGGCAAAAAATGGAGATTTTCAGTTAAAAAATGGAGATTTTGAGATTAAAATTGCGAATTTTGGGGATGGGGAGAAAATCCTGAAGTAAAAATTGCAAATTTTGAGGTAAAAATGCAGATTTTGAGGTGAAAAGTGCAGATTTTAAGTCTGAGGCGGATTTTGTGGTGGGGAGGAAATCGTGAGGGAAAAAGTGAAAATTATGAGGTAAAAATTGAGATTTTGTGAGGTAAAATCAGAGATTTTGAGGTAAAATCAGAGATTTTGAGGTAAAAATGCAGATTTTGAGGTTAAAATTGCGAATTTTGGGGGTGGGGAAAAAATCCTGAAGTAAAAATTGCAAATTTTGAGGTAAAAATGCAGATTTTGAGGTGAAAAGTGCAGATTTTGGGGTCTGGGGCGGATTTTGCGGTGGGGAGGAAATCGTGAGGGAAAAAGTGAAAATTATGAGGTAAAAATTGAGATTATGTGAGGTAAAAATTGTAGATTTTGAGGTAAAAAATGCAGATTTTGGGACTAAAATGAAGATTTTTAGGTAAAAATGTAGATTTTGAGGTACAAATGCAGATTTTGGGGTCTGGAGCGGATTTTGTGGTGGGGAGGAAATCGTGAGGGGAAAAAGTGAAAATTATGAGGTAAAAATTGAGATTTTGTGAGGTAAAAATTGTAGATTTTGAGGTAAAAATGGAGATTTTGAGGTAAAAATGCAAATTTTGAGATTAAAATTGTAAATTTTGGGGGTTGGGGAGAAAATCCTGACGTGAAAATTTCAAGTTTTGAGGGGAAAAGTGGAAATTTTGAGGAAAAAAAAATGCAGATTTTGAGGTAAAAATGCAAAATTTGCGGGAAAAAATGCAGATTTTGAGAGAAGAATGCAGATTTAGATGTTAAATTTTCAAAATTTGGAGATTGTAAAGAAATCCTGAAATAAAAATTGCACATTTTGAGGTGAAAAATGCAGATTTTGCGGTCTGGGGTGGATTTTGTGGTGGGGAGGAAATCGTGAGGGAAAAAGTGAAAATTTTGAGGTAAAAATTGAGATTTTGTGAGGTAAAAATCAGAGATTTTGATGTAAAAATGCAGATTTTGGGACTAAAATGAAGATTTTGGTGTGAAAAGTGCAGATTTTGAGGTAAAAACTGCAGATTTTGTGGTGGGTAGGAAATCGTGAAGTAAAATGTGAAAATTATGAGGTAAAAATTGAGATTTTGTGAGGTAAAAATTGGAGATTTTTGAGGTAAAAATGGAGATTTTGGGACTAAAATTGCGAATTTTGGGGGTTGGGAGAAAATCCTGAAGTAAAAATTGCAAATTTTGAGGTAAAAATGCAAATTTTGGGTCTGAGGTGGATTTTGTGGTGGGGAGGAAATCGGGAGGTAAAAAGTGAAAATTATGAGGTAAAAATTGAGATTATGTGAGGTAAAAATTGGAGATTTTGAGGTAAAAATGCAGATTTTGAGATTAAAATTGCAAATTTTGGGGATGGGGAGAATATCCTGAAGTAAAAATTTCAAATTTTGAGGTAAAAATGCAGATTTTGAGGTAAAAATGCAGATTTTGGGTCTGGGGCGGATTTTGTGGTGGGGAGGAAATCGTGAGGGAAAAAAGTGAAAATTATGAGGTAAAAATTGAGATTTTTGTGAGGTAAAAATTGGGGGATTTTGCGGTAAAAATGGAGATTTTGAGATTAAAATTGCGAATTTTGGGGATGGGGAGAAAATCCTGTAGTAAAAATTGCAAATCCTGAAGTAAAAATTGCAAATTTTGAGGTAAAAATGCAGATTTTGGGTCTGGGGCGGATTTTGTGGTGGGGAGGAAATCGTGAGGGAAAAAGTGAAAATTATGAGGTAAAAATTGAGATTTTGTGAGGTAAAAATTGGAGATTTTTGAGGTAAAAATGCAGATTTTGGGACTAAAATGAAGATTTTGGTGTGAAAAGTGCAGATTTTGAGGAAAAAAGTGCAGATTTTGTGGTGGGGAGGAAATCGTGAGGGAAAAAGTGAAAATTATGAGGTAAAAAATGAGATTTTGTGAGATAAAAAATGCAGATTTTGAGGTAAAAATGCAGATTTTGAGGTTAAAATTGCGAATTTTAGGGGTTGGAAGAAAATCCTGAAGTAAAAATTGCAAATTTTGAGGTAAAAATGCAGATTTTGGGTCTGGGGCGGATTTTGTGGTGGGGAGGAAATCGTGAGGTAAAAAGTGAAAATTATGAGGTAAAAATTGAGATTTTTTGAGGTAAAAATTGTAGATTTTTAGGTAAAAATGCAGATTTTGAGGTAAAAATGCAGATTTTGGGACTAAAATGAAGATTTTGAGGTAAAAATGTAGATTTTTGAGGTGAAAAGTGCAGATTTTGGGTCTGGGGCGGATTTTGTGGTGGGGAGGAAATCGTGAGGGAAAAAGTGAAAATTATGAGGTAAAAATTGAGATTTTGTGAGGTAAAAATTGTAGATTTTTAGGTAAAAATGCAGATTTTGAGGTTAAAATTGCGAATTTTGGGGGTGGGGAGGAAATCCTGAAGTGAAAAAGTTTAAGTTTAGAGGGCAAAAGTGGAAATTTTGAGGTAAAAAATGCAGATTTTGAGGTAAAAATGCAGGTTTTGAGGTGAAAAGTGGAGATTTTGGGTCTGGGGCGGATTTTGTGGTGGGGGGAGGAAATCGTGAGGTAAAAAGTGAAAATTATGAGGTAAAAATTGAGATTTTGTGAGGTAAAAATTGGAGATTTTGAGGTAAAAATGGAGATTTTGAGGTTAAAATTGTGAATTTTGGGGATGGGGAGAAAATCCTGTAGTAAAAATTGCAAATCCTGAAGTAAAAATTGCAAATTTTGAGGTAAAAATGCAGATTTTGGGTCTGGGGCGGATTTTGTGGTGGGGAGGAAATCGTGAGGGAAAAAGTGAAAATTATGAGGTAAAAATTGAGATTTTGTGAGGTAAAAAATGCAGATTTTGAGGGGAAAAAATGAATGAAACTCAGATTTTGGAGTGCAGAACTGGGATTTGGGGTGCAAATATCGGATTTTGGGGTGAAAAAATGGGATTTTGGGGTGCAGGAATGGGATGTTGGGGTGCCAAACTCAGATTTTGGGGTTCAAAATTGGGATTTTGGGATGCAGAACTGGGATTTTGGGGTGCCAAATCAGATTTTGGGGTGCCATATCAGATTTCGGGGCACAGAACTGGGATTTTGGGGTCTCGAAGGCGGATTTCGGGGCGCGGGAACGGGTGGGGGAGGGGCCCCTTCCCGCTCTCCTCCTCCTCCCCTTGAGTCGCCCTTGGGTGGGGGCGGGGCCGCTCCCGCCCGGCTCATTCCCGGCTCGTTCCCGGCTCGTTCCCGGCTCGTTCCCGGCTCGTTCCCGGCTCATTCCCGGCTCATTCCCGGCTCGTTCCCGGCTCGTTCCCGGCTCGTTCCCGGCTCATTCCCGGCTCATTCCCGCCTCATTCCCGCCGCATTCCCGGCTCATTCCCGGCTCGTTCCCGGCTCGTTCCCGGCTCGTTCCCGGCTCGTTCCCGGCTCATTCCCGGCTCATTCCCGGCTCGTTCCCGGCTCATTCCCGGCTCATTCCCGGCTCTTCCCGCAGCTCCCGCACGCTCCGGACCTCGCGACTGTCGCGACACTCCCGACACTCCGACACCCGGTCAGTCACCCCGAATAGTTTGGGGTTTTTTCCTTAAAATTTGAGGGTTCTTTCCTTAAAATTTGGAGGTTTTTTCTTTAAAATTTGGGGGTTTTTTCCTTAAAATTTGGGGTTTTTTTCTTAAAATTTGGGGGTTTATTCCATAAAATTTGGGGTTTTTTTCTTTAAAATTTGGGGTTTTTTTCCTTAAAGTTTGGAGGTTTTTTCCTAAAAATTTAGGGTTTTTCCCTTAAAATTTTGGGATTTTTTCCTTGAAATTTGGAAATTTTTTCTTAGAAATTTTGGGGGTTTTTTCCTTAAAATCTTGGGGTTTCTTCCTTAAAGTTTGGGGGTTTTTTCTTTAAAATTTGGGGTTTTTTTCATTAAAATTTGAGCGATTTTTTCCTTAAAATTTAGAAGTTTTTTCTTAGAAATTGTGGGGTTTTTTCCTTAAAAACTTGGGGTTTTTTCCTTAAAATTTGGAGGCTTTTTCTTTAAAATTTGAGGGATTTTCCTTAAAATTTGGGGTTTTTTCCTTAAAATTTGGGATTTTTTTCCTTAAAATTTGAGGATTTTTTTCCTTAAATTTTGGAGGTTTTTTCCTAAAAATTTGAGGATTTTTCCCTTAAAATTTTGGGATTTTTTCCTTGAAATTTGGAAATTTTTTCTTAGAAATTTTGGGGTTTTTTTTCTTAAAATCTTGGGGTTTTTTCCTTAAAATTTGGAGGTTTTTTCTGCTCAAAATTTTGAATTTTTTCTCCCTAAAATTTGGGAGTTTCCTTAAAGTTTGAGGGTTTTTCCTTAAAATTTGGGGTTTTTTCTTTAAAATTTTGGGGTTTTTTTCCTTAAAATTTAGAAATTTTTTCTTAGAAATTTTGGGGTTTTTTTCCCTAAAGTTTGGAGTTTTTTCTTAAAATTTGGGGTTTTTTCCTCAAAATTTGAGGGTTTTTTCCTTTAAATTTGGGGTTTTTTCCTCAAAATTTGGGTGTTTTTCCCTTAAAATTTGAGCGATTTTTCCTTAAAATTTAGAAAATCTTTCTTAGAAATTTTGGGGATTTTTTCTTAAAATCTTGGGGTTTTTTCCTTAAAGTTTGAGGGTTTTTTCCTAAAAATTTGAGCGATTTTTCCTTAAAATTTGAGCAATTTTTCTTTAAAATTTGTGGGTTTTTTCTTAAAATTTTGGGATTTTTTCCTTACATTTTGGGGATTTTTCCTTTAAATTTGGGGTTTTTTCCTTAAAATTTTGGGGTTTTTTCCTTAAAGTTTGGGGTTTTTTTCTTTAAAATTTGGGGTTTTTTTCATTAAAATTTGAGCGATTTTTTCCTTAAAATTTAGAAATTTTTTCTTAGAAATTTTGGGGTTTTTTTCTTAAAATTCGAGGGATTTTTTCTTAAAATTTAGAAAATTATTCTTAGAAATTTTGGGGTTTTTTTCTTAAAATCTTGGTGGTTTTTTCTTAAAGTTTGGGGTTTTTTTCTTTAAAATTTAGGGTTTTTTCCTTAAAATTTGGGGGTTTTTTTCTTAAAATCTTGGGATTTCTTCCTTAAAGTTTGGGGTTTTTTCCTTAAAATTTGAAGGTTTTTTTCCTTAAAATTTGAGATTTTTTCCATAAAGTTTGGGGTTTTTTTCCTTAAAATTTGGGGGTTTTTTCCTCAAAATTTTGGAGCTTTTCCTTAAAATTTTGAATTTTTTTTCCCCTAAAATTTGAGGGTTTTTTCCTTAAAATTTGGACATTTTTTCTTAAAAATTTTGGGGTTTTTTCCTTAAAATTTGGGGGTTTTTCTTTAAAATTTGGAGTTTTCTTCCTTAAAATTTGGGGTTATTTCCTTAAAATTTTGGGGTTTATTTCCTTAAAATTTTGGGTTTTTCTCTCGAAATCTTTGGGTCTTTCCCCCCCCAAATTTTGGGGTTTCCCCTCCTCAAATTCTGTTTCACCCCCAAATCTTGGGGTTCTCTCTCCCCAGTGTTCCCAGTTCCTCCCAGTGCCCTCCCAGTTCACTCCCAGTGTTCCCAGTTCACTCCCAGTTCACACCCAGTCCTTCCCAGTGACCTCTGATCCTCTCCACGTTTTCCCAGTGCTCCCAGTTCACTCCCAGTTCCCTCCCAGTGCCCCCAGTTCCCCACAGTGCCCCCTTTAGTTCACTCCCAGTGCCCCTAGTGCTCCTCAGTTCACTCCCAGTGCCCCCCAGTTCACTCCCAGTGTTCCCAGTTCACTCCCAGTTCACACCCAGTCCTTCCCAGTGACCTCTGATCCTCTCCATCGTTTTCCCAGTGCTCGTAGTTCACTCCCAGTTCCCTCCCAGTGCCCCCATAGTTCCCTCACAGTGCTCCTAGTTCACTCCCCAGTGCCCCCAGTGCTCCTAGTAGTTCACCCCAGTGCCCCCAGTTCACCCCCAGTGCTCCCAGTTCACTCCCAGTGCCCCCCAGTTCTCTTCCCCAGTGCCCCAGTTTCTCTCCCAGTTCACTCCCAGTGCTCCCCAGTGCTTCCCCAGTTCACTCCCAGTTCACTCCCAGTGCTCCCAGTTCACTCCTCCCAGTGCCCCCAGTCCTTATCAGTGCCCTCCTTATCTCCTCCTGGGTCACTCCCAGTCCACGCCCAGTTCACTCCCAGTGCTCCCAGTGACCTCTGATCCTTTCCAGTCCTTCCCAGTAACCCCAGTTCCCTCCCAGTGCTCCCAGTGACCTCTGATCCTTTCCAGTCCTTCCCAGTAACCCCAGTTCCCTCCCAGTGCTCCCAGTGATCTCTGATCCTTTCCAGTCCTTCCCAGTAACCCCAGTACACTCCCAGTTCACTCCCAGTGCCCTTCCAGTGCCCTCATCAGTCCATTCCCAGTCCCTCCCAGTCCCTCCCAGTCCCCCCTGGTTCTCTCCAAGTCACTCCAAGTTCACTCCCAGTTCCTCCCAGTGTTCCCAGTTCACTCCCAGTTCACTCCCAATGCTCCCAGTCTCTCCCAGTGCCCCAAGTCCATTCTCAGTCCCCCCAGTGCCCCCAGTTCAGTTCCAGTGCTCCCAGCTCACCCCAGTCCCTCCCACTTCACTCCCAGTGCCCCCAGTCCCTCCTGGTCCATTCCCAGTCCATCCCAGTTCCATCCCAGTCCATTCCCAGTGCATCCCAGTCCATCCCAGTCCATTCCCAGTCCATTCCCAGTCCATTCCCAGTCCATCCCTGTTCCTTCCCAGTCCATTCCCAGTCCCTCTCAGTTCCCTCCCAGTCCCTCCCAGTCCATTCCCAGTCCCTCCCAGTCCATCCCAGTCCAGTCCCAGTGCATTCCCAGTCCATTCCAGTCCATTCCCAGTCCATTCCCAGTCCATCCCAGTCCAGTCCCAGTGCATTCCCAGTCCACACCTACCCTCTCCCAGTCCCTCAGAGCACTCCCAGTCCCTCCCAGTTCACTCCCAGTCCCTCCCAGTGCCCCCGGCTCCCCTCCCCCAACGCAGGCGCGCGCTCTGACGTCACACCACCCCCGATGACGTCACAGTGACGTCACTGCCCCCGCAGCCCAAGATGTCCCCGCCCGTGCCCGCGCTCACCCCCGAGCAGAAGAAGGAGCTGGCGGCCATCGCCCAGCGCATCGTGGCGCCCGGCAAGGGCATCCTGGCTGCTGATGAGAGCACTGGTACGGACTGGGACAAACTGGGAGGGACTGGGACACACTGGGAATGGGCTGGGACACACTGGGACGGGACTGGGAATGGGCTGGGACACACTGGGAATGGGCTGGGACACACTGGGAATGGGCTGGGACAGACTGGGAATGGACTGGGACAGACTGGGAATGGACTGGGACAGACTGGGAGTGCACTCCAGCGCATCGTGGCACCCGGCAAGGGCACCCTGGCTGCGGATGAGAGCACTGGTACGGACTGGGATAAACTGGGACAGACTGGGAATGGACTGGGACACACTGGGAGTGCACTCCAGCACATCGTGGCGCCCGGCAAGGGCACCCTGGCTGCGGATGAGAGCACTGGGACGGACTGGGATAAACTGGGAGAGACTGGGAATGGGCTGGGACACACTGGGACACACTGGGAATGGGCTGGGGGGGACTGGGAATGGGCTGGGACACACTGGGACAGACTGGCAATGGGCTGGGACTGGACTGGGAGGGACTGGAATGGACTGGGATTGAACTAGGAATGGACTGGGAATGGACTGGGACAGCCTGGGAGGTACTGGCATGGACTGGGAGGGACTGGGATGGACTGGGAATGTACTGGGAGCAACCTGGAATGGACTGGGAGCAACTGGGGATGGACTGGGAGCAACTGGGAATGGACCGGGAGGGACTGGGATTGAATTGGGAGTGACTGGGAAGCACCAGGACAATGCCAGGAGCCTGGCTGGGGTTCCTGGTTTATTCTGGTCCATACTGGTCCATACTGGTTTATAGTGGCCTGTACTGGTTTGTGCTGGTTCATGCTGGTGAACACTGGCCCATACTGTTTTGTAGCGGTTTTAACTGGTTTGTACTGGTCCATGCTGGTTCTTACTGGTTTATATTGGTCCATACTGGTTCATAGTGATCCATGCTGGTTCTAACTGGTTTATATCGGTCCATACTGGTTCATAGTGATCCATGCTGGTTCTAACTGGTTTATATTGGTCCGTACTGGTTCGTACTGATTCATGCTGGTCCATACTGGTTCTAACTGGTTTATATTGGTCCATACTGATGCATACCGGTCCGTACTGGTTGTAACTAGTTTATTTCGGTCTATACTGGTCCATACTGGCCTATACTGGTTTTAATTACTTTATATCGGTCCATACTGATCCATGCTGGTCCATGCTGGTTGTAACTAGTTATATCAGTCCATACTGGTCCATACTGGTCCATACTGGTCCATACTGGTTTATAGTGGTCACTACTGGTCCATACTGGTTTATACTGGTCCATACTGGTCTCTCCCCCCCCAGGCAGCATCGCCAAGCGGCTGAGCTCGGTGGGGGCCGAGAACACGGAGGAGAACTGGCTGCTCTATACTGATCCATACTGGTCCATACTGGTTTATACTGGTCCATATTGGTTTATACTGGCCCATACTGATCCATACTGGTCCATACTGGTTTATACTGGTCCATACTGGTTTCTCCCCCCAGGCAGCATCGCCGGGCTGAGCCTCGGTGGGGGGCCGAAACGGAGGGAGAACCGCTGCTCTATACTGATCCATACCCGGTCCATACTGGTCCATACTGGTTTATACTGGTCCATACTGGTCTCTCCCCCCCCTAGGCAGCATCGCCAAGCGGCTGAGCTCGGTGGGGGCCGAGAACACGGAGGAGAACTGGCTGCTCTATACTGATCCATACTGGTTTATACTGGTCCATACTGGTTTATACTGGTCCATACTGGTTTATACTGGTTCACACTGGTCTCTCCCCCCCCAGGCAGCATCGCCAAGCGGCTGAGCTCGGTGGGGGCCGAGAACACGGAGGAGAACCGGCGCTGGTACCGGCAGCTGCTGTTCACGGCCGACAAGCGCGTGGAGCCGTGCATCGGCGGCGTCATCCTGTTCCACGAGACCATGTACCAGAAGGCCGACGACGGGCGCCCCTTCCCGCAGGTCATCCGCGACAAGGGCGCGCTGGTCGGCATCAAGGTGCTGGGGACAGCTGGGGACAGGTTGGGGACAGCTGGGGACAGCTGGGGACAGCTGGGGGCATTGGGGGCACTGGGGACAGCCTGGGGCTTGGTCGGCATCAAGGTCGCCGGGGACAGCTGGGGACAGCTTGGGGACAGCTGGGGACAGCTGGGGGCGCCGGCGTTGGGGACAGCTAGACAGCCTGGGGACAGCCTTGGGGGGCACTGGGGACAGCTGGGGACAGCTGGGGAACAGCGGGGGCACTGGGGGGCACTGGGGACAGCCTGGGGGCTGTTGGTCGGCATCAGGTGCTCTCAGGGACAGCTGGGGACAGCCTGGGGGCGTTGGGGGCACTGGGGGCAGCTGGGGACAGCCTGGGGACAGCCTGGGGGGCACTGGGGACAGCCTGGGGGCATTGGGGACAGCCTGGGGACAGCCTGGGGGCACTGGGGGCAGCTTGGGGGCACTGGGGACAGCTTGGGGGGCACCCATGGGGGCATTGGGGACAGCCTGAAGCGTTGGGGACAGCTTGAAAGTGGGGGCACTAGACAGCACTGGGGGACAGCCTGCGTTGGGGGCATTGGGGGACAGCCTGGGGACAGCCTGGGGGCACTGGGGGCAGCTGGGGGCATTGGGACAGCCTGGGGGCACTGGGGACACCTTGGGGGCATTGGGGACAGTCTAGACACCTTGGGGGCATTGGGGACACCTTGTGATTTTAGGACATTAGACACTGAGGGACACCTTGGGGACGCTGGGTGTCCGTGGAGTTGGGGCTGCAGTGGAGAGGTGGGAGCAGGTCAGATCTGAGGTGGCTCTGGGAGCTTGAGGACACCTTGGGGACATTGGGGGTTGGGTGTTGGTGACCCAACCCGGCCACCCCAGGGATGGGGACCTGAGGGGGACAGCGAGGGGCGAGTGGCCCTGGTGGCCTTGGTGGCCCTTGGGGCTTTGTGACCCTGGTGGCTTTGGTGACCCTGGGTGGCCCTGGTGGCCTTGGTGGCCCTGGTGGCCCTGGTGGCCCTAGTGACCCTGTTGCTGTCCCCAGGTGGACAAGGGGCGTGGTGCCCCTGGCCGGCACCAACGGGCGAACCACGACCCAGGTGAGTGACAGCCCTGTCCCCATGTCACTGAGTGTGTCCCCAGTGTCACAGTGTGTCCCCAGTGTCACAGTGTGTCCCCATGTCACAGCTGTGTCCCCAGTGTCACAGCCATGGCCCCCTGTGGCCACCACCATGTTCCTGTCACCGCCATCGTCCCTGTCCTTGTCACCACTGTGTCCCCAAGGCCACCACCCTGTCCCTGTCTCTGTCCTTGTCACTGTCATGTGCCTGTCACCGCTGTGTCCCTGTCACTGTCCTTGTCACTGTCATGTGCTTGTCACCACTGTGTCCCTTTCCCAGCCATGTCCCCAATGCCACCGCCTGTGTCCCTGTCACCACCATGTCCCCAATGCCACCGCCTCTGTCCCTGTCCCTGTCACCGCGCGCATGTTCCCTGTCCTGGCCACCACCGTGCTCCGGTGCAGTGCCACTCGCGTCCCGTCCCTCTTGATGTCTATGTCCCTAGCATCTCCCAATGTCCCTACAGTGTCCCCAGTGTCCCACATGTCCCCAATGTCCCCTAGTAACAATGTCCCCGTAGTGTCCCTGCAGTGTCCCCATGTCCCACGTCCAGTGTCCAGTGTCCCCAGTGTCCCCTGCACGTCCCCAGTGTCCCCAGTGTGCCCACGTCCCCAGTGTGTCCCCAGTGTGCCCTACGTCCCCAGTGCGTCCCCATGTCCCCTGTCCCCGTCCCCAGGGCTGGATGCCGGGCTGATGGAGCCGCTGTGCCCAGTACAAGAAGCTGACGGCGCTGACTTTGCCAAGTGGGCCCCACGTCCCCAGTGTCCCGCACGTCCCCACCGTTCCCGTACGTCCCCATGTCCCCAGTGTCCCCAGTCCACGTCCCCAGGGCTGGACGGGCCGATGAGCCAGCCGTGCTCAGCACAAGAAGGACGGGCGCTGACTTTGCCAAGCGGCCCCAGTGTCACGTCACGTCAGCGTCCCTGTGTGTCCCCACCGTCAATGTCACGTCCTCCTGGCGTCCCCTGCAGTGTCAATGTCCCACGTCCCCAGGGCTGGATCGGGCTGGATGGAGCGCCTGTGCCCAGTACAAGGCTAAAGGACGGCGCTGGACTTCTGCCAAGTGGCCCCCACGTCCCCAATGTCCCCAGTGTCTAATGTCACGTCCCCAGTGTCCCCAGTGTCCCAATGTTCCCCAATGTCACGTCTGTCCCCAGGGCTGACGGGCTGGATGGAGCCGCTGTGCCCAGCAAGGCTGCAAGGACGGGCGCTGACTTTGCCAAGTGGCCCCAGTGTCCTGTCCCCACGTCCCCAGTGGCCCCAGCGTGTCCCCAGTGTCCCCATGTCACGTCCCCAATGTCCCCACGTCCCCAGTGGCCCCAGTGTCCCCAGGTGTCCCGTATGTCCCCACGTCACGTCTACGTCCCCAGGGCTGGACGGGCTGGATGGAGTCAGCTGTGCCCAGTACAAGAAGCTGCGCCCGGCGCCTGACTTTCGCTACAAGTGGCGCTTGCGTGTTGAAGGCATCCTCGGCGCCATTTCGCGCCCACGCGCTCGCCGCCATGGAGAACGCCAACGCGCTGGCGCTGGGCTACGCCAGCATTCCCTCCTCCGCCGGCAGGTGACATCCCGCCTGCCCCTCACAGGTCACCTCGAGGCTGCCACCCAGCGCCACTCGAGTGTCATCACTGAGCGCCCTCGAAGTGTCACCGAAAGTGCCACCGAAGCGTCACTGAGTGTCACTCTCTCGAGCCGCCCTCGAAAGTGTCACCGGAAGGCCGAGCGCCACCGGAGTGACACCGAAGTGCCACCGGAAGCGACACCGAAGGCCACCGAAAGGGCCGGCTGAGTGACACCGGAAAGTGACACCGAAAGTGTCACCTAGGTGTCACCGGAAAGTGACACTCGAGTAGTCACTGAGCACCACCGGCAGCCACACCGGAAAGCGTCACCTGGAGTGTCACCGAAAGTGTCACAGAGCGTCACTCAAGCGCCCTCGAGTGTCACAGAGTGTCACCGATTGTCACCGAAAGTGTCACTGCGAGTGTCCTTGAGTGTCACCAAGCGTCCTGAGTGTCACTCGAAGCGCCCTCGAAAGTGACACTGGAGTGTCACTCGAGGCCTCCTCTCAAGTGCTACTGCTCACAGCGACAATCGGTGCGTCACCTCGCGTCACCGAAGCGCCACCATGCGCCACCGAGTGTCCTCGAGCGTCACCGAGCGTCCTCGAGTGTCACTGGAGTGTCACTGGAGTGTCGCTGAGTGTCACCGAAAGCGTCACCGAAAGTGTCCCCGAGCGTCACTGAGCGTCACTGAGCCGCCACCGAAAGTGTCGCTGAGTGTCACCGAGCGTCACCGAGTGTCCTCGAGTGTCACTGGAGTGTCACTGGAGCTGCCACTCGGGAAGTGTCCCTGAGTGTCACCGAAAGGGTCACTTGAGTGTCCCTGGAGTGTCACTCGAGCCACTGAACATCACCGGTGTGCGTCCCTGAGTGTCACTGAGTGTCACTGGAGTGTCCTTGAGTGTCACCGGAAGCCGCCCCTCGAAGTGTCACTGAGTGTCCTTGGAGTGTCACTGGAGTGTCATCACCGAAAGGCCCTCGAGTGTCACTGAAAGTGTCACTGAATGTCCCCTCGAGAGTGTCACTGAGTGTCACTGAATGTCCCCGAGTAGTCACTGAGGTACGAAAGGCCACCGAGTGTCACTGAGGCGTCACCAAGTGTCACCGAAAGGCCCCTCGAAAAGTGTCACTGAGTGTCACTGGAGTGTCCCCAGCCCGCCCTCGGGTGTTGGGGGAAGGGCCACAGGGGTGCGTGAGGAGGCTCCTGGTGGCACAGTAGAGGTTTGGTGGCACCTGAGCTTCTGGTGGCACTTAGAGGAGGCTTGGTGGCATCTAGAGGGGGGCTTGGTGGCACTTTGAGAGGGTTTGGTGGCATCTAGAGGGGGTTTGGTGGCACCTGAGAGGGTTTGGTGGCACCTAGAGAGGGTTTGGTGGCACTTGGGCTCTGGGTGGCACCTAGGTTTGGTGGCATCTAGAGTTTGGTGGCACCTGAGAGGGTTTGGTGGCAGCTGGAGAGGCTTTGGTGGCATCTGGGGAAGGGTTTGGTGACATCTAAATGGCATTTGGTGGCACTTGGAGAGGTTTTGGTGGCACTTTGAGGGGGTTTGGTGACATCCAGAGGATGTTTGGTGGCATCTGGAGGGGGTTTGGTGGCAGCTCTGTGCCCTTGGGTCACCTCCAGGGGTGTCCCCAAGCTGTCCCGGTCAACACCTGGGTGGCATTTGGTGACACTGAAGGGCGTTTGGTGGCACTTTGAGAGGGTTTGGTGGCACCCAAAGGGGGTTTGGTGGCATTTGGAGGGGTTTGGTGGCACTTGGGATTTGGTGGCACCTCGAGGGGGTTTGGTGGCACTTGGGTGGGTTTGGTGGCACTTGTGTCCCCTCCTGCTGTCCCCCCCCGGTGTCCCCAGCGTCACTGACGTGTCCCCAACGTCCCCAGAACGGGATTGTCCCCATCGTGGAGCCCGAGATCCTCCCGGACGGTGACCACGACCTCAAGACGTGCCAGTACGTCACCGAGAAGGTCAGTGCCACCCCGGGTGTCCCCAGGTGTCCCCAGTGTCCCTGCATTGTCCCCAACACTGTCCCCAATGTCCCCAGGTGCTGGCAGCCGTGTACAAGGCCCTCAGCGACCACCACGTGTACCTGGAGGGGACGCTGCTGAAGCCCAACATGGTGACAGGGGGACACGCCTGTGCCACCAAGTACAGCCCCAGGGAGATCGCCATGGCAGCGGTGACAGCGCTGCGCCGCGCACCGTGCCACCAGCCGTCGCCAGGTCAGTGTCACTGTGGTGTGTCATTGTCACCGTGTGTGTGTGTGTGTGTGCCATGGCAACGGTGACAGCGGCTATGCCGCTACCGTGCCACCCGCCGTGCCAGGTCAGTGTCACTGTGTGTCACTGTGTCATTGTCACTGTGTGTGTGTGTGTGTGTGCTTATGGCAGCGGTGACAGCGCTCGCGCCTTGACCGTGCCACCCGGCCGTGCCAGGTCAGTGTCACTGTGTCACTGTGTCATTGTCACTGTGTGTGTGGCATGTGTGCCATGGCAACGGTGACAGCGCTGCGCCCGCGACCGCCACCGTGTTGCCAGGTCAGTGTCACTGTGTCACCGTGTCATTGTCACTGTGTGTGTGTGTGTGTGCCATGGCAGCGGTGACAGCGCTATACGCCGCACCTGCCACCCCGCCGTGCCAGGTCAGTGTCACTGTGTCACTGTGTCATTGTCACCTGTGTGTGTGTGTGCGTGTGTGCTATGGCGGTGACAGCGCGACACCGCCGACCGTGCCGACCCAGCCGTGCCAGGTCAGTGTCACTGTGTGTCATTGTCACTGTGTGTGTGTATATGATGCCATGGCAGCGGTGATAGCGCTAGCCGCGACCGCTGCACACCAGCCGCGCGCGGGTCAGTGTCACTCGTGTCACTGTGTCATTGTCACCTGTGTGTGTGTGTGTGTGTGCTATGGCAACGGTGACAGCGCTCGTGCCGCGACCGCGCCAACCCGCCGTGCCAGGTCAGTGTCACTGCTGTGTCATTGTCACTGTGTGTGTGTGTGCCATGGCACCAGCGGTGACAGCTGCCATGCGCACGACGTGCCACCCGCCCGTGCCAGGTCAGTGTCACTGTGTCACTGTGTCATTGTCACCTGTGTGTGTGTGTGTGTGCTATGGCTAGCGGTGACAGCCGCTGCGCCGCGACCGCGCCACCCGCCGTGCCAGGTCAGTGTCACTGCGTCACCGTGTCATTGTCACTCGTGTGTGTGTGTGTGTGTGTGCCATGGCAGCGGTGACAGCGCTAGCGCTGCCACCATCGCCACGTTGCCAGGTCAGTGTCACTGTGTCACTGTGTCATTGTCACCTCTGTGTGTGTGTGTGCCATGGCAACGGTGACAGCGCTCATACCGCACCGTACACCACCGCGTGCCAGGTCAGTGTCACTGTGTCACTGTGTCATTGTCACCTCTGTGTGTGTGTGTGTGTGCCATGGCAATGCGGTGACAGCTCGCGCACCGTGCCACCCGCCGCGTTGCCAGGTCAGTGTCACCTGTGTGTCACTGTGTCATTGTCACCTCTGTGTGTGTAAATGCCATGGCAACGGTGACAGCTCTTGCCGCACCGTGCCACCAGCCGTGCCAGGTCAGTGTCACTGTGTCACTGTGTCATTGTCACCTGTGTGTGTGTTATTGTGTAGCAGCAGCGGTGACAGCTGCTGTCGCGCCGACCGCGCCACCAGCCGTGCCAGGTCAGTGTCACTGTGTCACTGTGTGTCATGGTGATGTCACAGTGATGTCACAGCGATGTGCGGTGATGTCACAGCGATGTCGATTGTCCCGTGTCCCCTGGCGATCCGCGTTCCTGTCGGGGGTCAGGCGAGGCGTCGCTGAACCTGAGCGCCACCAGTCGCTGTCACCCTGTGCGGCACTGTGCGCTGACCTGCTAACGTCGTGACATGCAGATCAGTGCCACACCGAGTGTCACTGTCACCGTCACCGGTGTCACTGTCACTGTCACCCGTCACTGTGTGTCACTGTGTGTGTGTCTGTGTGTGCCACTGTTGTGCACCGTGTGATAGTCACTGTGTGTGTGTCACTGTGTGCGCCTGGACTGACCTTCAGCTACAGCGCCCTGCAGGTCAGTGTCACCGTGTCACTGTGTCATTGTCACCGTGTGTCAATGCTATGGCATCGGTGACAGCGCTGCGCCACATGCCGTGCTCAGCTGTCACTGTAGGTGTGTCACTGTGTGTGTGTCACTGTGTGTGTCACTGTGTGCGTGTGTCGCCATGGCAACGGGTGACGCCATACCGCTCTGCGCCACGACCGCGTAGATCAGTGTCACCACCGTGTCACTGTCATTGTGGTGTGTCACAGTGTGTGTCACGGTGTATGTCACAGTGATGTCACAGCGGTGTCACGGTGATGTCACAGCGCTGGTCAGCCCTGGCAGGATCTGTCCCCTGGAGGGTCACGCACTGTCACGAGTCAGAGCGCCGCGTGAGGACTGCGCGCGTGAACCCGAGTGCTATCACTGTCGTCGTCACGCGTGCCCTGGGCTGACCTTCAGCTACGGCCGCTCTCTGCAGGTCAGTGCCACCTGAGTGTCACTGTCACCGTCACTGTGTGTCACTGTGTGTGTCACTCGTGTGTGTCACTGTGTGTGTCACTGTGTGTGTCACTGTGCGCCCTGGGCACTGACCTTCAGCTACGTCAGCTCTGCAGGTCAGTGTCACCTGAGTGTCACTGTCACCGTCACTGTGTGTCACTGTCACTGTGTGTCACTGTGTGTCACTGTCACTGTGTGTGTCACTGTGTGTGTCACAGTGTGTGTGTCACTGTGTGCCCTGGGCTGACCTTCAGCTACGTCAGCCGCTCTGCAGGTCAGTGCCACCTGAGTGTCACTGTCACCGTCGTCGTGTCACTGTCACTGTCGTCGTGTCACTGTGTGTGTCACTGTGTGTGTGTCACTGTGTGTGTCACTGTGTGTGTGTCACTGTGTGCCCTGGGCACTGACCTTCAGCCACGGCCGCTTCCCTGCAGGTCAGTGTCACCTGAGTGTCACTGTCACCGCCACTCGTGTGTCACTGTCACTGTGTGTCACTGTGTCACGTACTGTGTGTGTCACTGTGTGTCACTGTGTGTGTGTCACTGTGTGCCCTGGGCTGACCTTCAGCTACGGCGCCCTGCAGGTCAGTGTCACCTGAGTGTCACTGTCACCGTCCACTGTGTGTCACTGTCACTGTGTGTCACTGTGTGTGTGTCACTGTGTGCCCTGGGCACTGACCTTCGCTCTTCGGCAGTTGCCCTGCAGGTCAGTGTCACCTGAGATGTCACTGTCACCGTCACTGTGTGTGTCACTGTCACTGTGTGTGTGTCACACGTGTGTGTGTCACTGTGTGCCCTGAAGCTGACCTTCAGCCACGTCAGCGCCCTGCAGGTCAGTGCCACCTGAGTGTCACTGTCACCGTGTGTGTCACTGTCACTGTGTGTGTCACTGTGTGTGTCACTGTGTGTCACTGTCACTGTGTGTGTGTCACTGTGTGTGTCACTGTGTGTGTCACTGTGTGTGTGTCACTGTGTGCCCTGGGCGCTGACCTTCAGCTACGGCCGCGCCCTGCAGGTCAGTGCCACTGTCACTGTCACCGTGTGTCACTGTGTGTGCCACTGTCGCTGTCGCTGTGTGTGTCACTGTGTGTGTGTCACTGTGTGTCACTGTCACTGTGTGTGTGTCACTGTGTGTGTCACAGTGTGTGTGTCACTGTGTGCTCCCTGGGAGCTGACCTTCAGCTACGGCCGCCCTGCAGGTCAGTGATGCCACCTGAGTGTCACTGTCACCGCGTCACTGTGTGTCACTGTCACTGTGTGTCACTGTGTGTCACTGTCACTGTGTGTGTGTCACTGTGTGTGTCACTGTGTGTGTGTCATCACTGTGTGCCCTGGGCTGACCTTCAGCTGACACGTACAGCCTCTGCACAGGTCAGTGCCACTGTCACTGTCACTGTCACTGTCACTGTCACTGTCACTGTCACTGTGTGTGTCACTGTCGCTGTCACTGTGTGTGTGTCACTGTGTGTCACTGTCGCTGTGCCCCGCAGGCGTCGGCGCTCAAGGCCTGGGCTGGCAAGAAGGACAACACCAAGGCGGCGCAGGAGGAGTACGTCAAGAGAGCGCTGGTGGGTGACAGCGGGACACCATAGACACTAGGGGACACTGGGGACGTAGGGACACTGGTGATACTGGGGACACCGGGGACACTGGGTGCACACTCGTACACTGGGAGCACTAGGGACACTGGGCACACTGGGGCACTGGGGACATTGGGGACATGGGGACACTGGGGACATTGGGGACATGGGGACACTGGGGACATTGGGGATCAGGGACACTGGGGACACTAGGGGACATTAGCACTAGTGCACTGCATTGCATCATGGGGACACTGGGGACATGGGGACACTGGGGACATGGGGACACTGGGGGCACTGGGGACATTGGGGACATGGGGATACTGGGGACATTGGGGACACTGGGGACATTGGGGATGCAGTGGGGACACAATGGGGACATGGGGGGCACTAGGGACACTGGTGATGCATCTAGGGACACCGGGGACACTGGGGACACTAGGGACATGGGGACACTGGGGCACTGGGGACATTGGGGACATTGGGGACATGGGGACACTGGGGACATGGACACTGGGGACACTGGGGGACCACTTTCGGGGACATTAGGGACATTACTGGGGACACTGGGGGCACTGGGGACATTGAGACACTGGGGACATTGGGGCACTGGGGACATTGGGGGACACAATGGGGACATGGGGCACTGGGGGCACTGGGTACACTGGGGGGCACTGGGGACACTGGGAACATTGGGTACACACTGGGGGACATTGGGTACACTGGGGACACTCTGGGGACACTGGGGACACTGGGGGCATGGGGACACGCCCTGTCCCCTGTCCCCAGCGCTGAGTGTCCCCTCGCTCTGTCCCTTCCCAGGCCAACTCTCTGGCGTGCCAGGGAGCAGAGTACACCCGGCACGGCGCGGCGAGGGGCGGCCAGCCGAGTCCCTGTTGCAGTGTCCAACCACGCCTACTGACCGCTGGGCACCGACAGCCACACCACTGACCACTGCACTGACCACTGACCATCGCACTGACCATCGCGCGACCATCGCGCTGACCACTGCACTGACCATGCGACAGCCCGACCTACTGACACGCTGGGCACCAGCGCTGACCACTGCACTGACCACTGACCATCGACAGCCACGCCCTACTGACCGCTGGGCACTGACCACTGCACTGACCACTGACCATCGCACTGACCACTGCACTGACCACTGACCATCGCACTGACCACTGCACTGACCACTGACCATCGCCGACAGCCACGCCCTACTGACCGCTGGGCACTGACCACTGCACTGACCACACTGACCACACTGACCATCGACAGCCACACCTACTGACCGCTGAGCACTGACCACTGCACTGACCACTGACCATCGACAGCCACGCCTACTGACCGCTGAGCACTGACCACTGCACTGACCACTGCACTGACCATCGACAGCCACGCCTACTGACCCGCTGAGCACTGACCACTGCACTGACCACACTGACCATCGACAGCCACGCCTACTGACCCGCTGGGCACTGACCACTGCACTGACCACTGACCATCGCACTGACCACTGCACTGACCATCGCGCACTGACCATCGACAGCCACGCCTACTGACCCGCTGGGCGCACGCTGACCACTGCACTGACCACTGACCATCGCACTGACCATCGCGCACTGACCATCGACAGCCACGCCCTACTGACCGCTGAGCACCGACAGCCACACTGACCACTGCACTGACCATCGCACTGACCACACTGACCATCGCACTGACCACACTGACCATCGCACTGACCACACTGACCATCGCACCATCGACAGCCACACTGACCATCGACAGCCACGCCTACTGACCACACTGACCATTGACAGCCACACTGACCACCAACAGCCACCCTACTGACCACTGACCATCACACTGACCATCGACAGCCACACTGACCATCAACAGCCACACTGACCATCACACTGACCATCACACTGACCATTGACAGCCACCCTACTGACCACCAACAGCCACCCTACTGACCCACACTGACCATCACACTGACCACACTGACCATCAACAGCCACACCTACTGACCATTGACAGCCACCCCTACTGACCACACTGACCATCAACAGCCATTGACCATCAACAGCCACCCTACTGACCACACTGACCACACTGACCATCACTGACCATCACTGACCATCACTGACCATCAACAGCCACTGACCATCAACAACAACCACTGACCCAGCGACCATCACCAACCACCGCTGACCATCAACAACCACACCCACTGACCACACTGACCACACTGACCACACTGACCACACTGACCACACTGACCATCGCTGACCACCGCTGACCATCACCAACCACCGCTGACCATCAACAACCACACCCACTGACCACAGTGACCATCAACAACCACACCCACTGACCACAGTGACCATCACTGACCACACTGACCACACTGACCACACTGACCACACTGACCACTGCCCACTGCCCCTCCCCGCTGCCCCTCGCTGACCAGCGCCCCCCGCCGCCCCGGCCCGCCCCCCTCCCGCCCCTCCCCCCACAATAAAAAGGTCGGCCGGATGAACCCGGAGCTTTCCCACTTTGCCATTTTTGGGGGTCGATAAGCCCCAAATTTGGGGGATTTTGGGGGGTGACCTCAAATTTTGGGGGTTCCAGCCCAAATTTGGGGGGTTCTGGGGGAGGTTTTGGGGGTTCCACCTCAAATTTTGGGGGGTTTTGGGGGTTTGACTCCAAATTTGGAGATTCTGGGGACACTGGGGACACTGGGGACACTGTAGGGGACACTGATGAGGGACATTGAGGGAGACACTGGGGGAGCACTGGGGACATTAAGGGGAACACTGTGGGGACATTGGGGAACACTGGGGGGCACTGGGGACATTAAGGGGGAACACTATGGGGACATTGGGGGACACTGGGGACACCGGGGGACATTAAGGGGACACTGGGGGCATTAGGGGACACTGGGGACACTGGGGACATTGGGGACACTGGGGACATTGGGGACACTGGGGACACTGGGGACATTGGGGACACTGGGGACATTGTGGTGATACTGGGGGGCACTGGGGGGCATTGGGGACACGCCTGTCCCCTGTCCCCAGCCGCTGAGTGTCCCCTGGCTCTGTCCCTTCCCAGGCCAACTCTCTGGCGTGCCAGGGCAAGTACACCCCGAGCGGCACCGCGGGGGCGGCGGCCAGCGAGTCCCTGTTCGTGTCCAACCACGCCTACTGACCGCTGGGCACCGACAGCCACACCACTGACCACTGCACTGACCACTGACCATCACTGACCATCGCACTGACCATCGCACTGACCACTGCACTGACCATCGACAGCCACGCCTACTGACCGCTGGGCACCCGCTGACCACTGCACTGACCACTGACCATCGACAGCCACGCCTACTGACACCGGCTGGGCACCGACAGCCACACCACTGACCACTGACCATCACTGACCATCGCACTGACCATCGACAGCCACACTGACCATGCGACAGCCCACGGCCTACTGACCGGCTGGGCGCAGCTGACCACCCGCACTGACCATTGACAGCCACGCCTACTGACACTGGGCACCGCGCTGACCACTGACCATCACTGACCATCGACAGCCACGCCTACTGACCGCTGGGCGCAGCGCTGACCACTGCACTGACCATCACACTGACCACACTGACCATCGCACTGACCATCGACAGCCACACTGACCATCGACAGCCACTGCAGCCTACTGACACGCTGAGCACCGGCTGACCATCGCACTGACCACTGACCATCGCGCTGACCATCGCGCTGACCACACTGACCACACTGACCATCGCGCGGCTGAGCACCGCACTGACCATCGCACTGACCATCGCGCACTGACCACTGACCATCACACTGACCATTGACCATCACACTGACCATCGCACTGACCACACTGACCATCGCACTGACCATCGACAGCCACACTGACCATCGCGCTGACCATCGACAGCCACACTGACCATCGACAGCCCCGCCTACTGACCGCTGGGCACCACACTGACCACTGACCATTGCAATGACCATTGACAGCCACACACTGACCACCGCACTGACCACTGCACTGACCATCGACAGCCACACTGACCATCCACACTGACCATCGACAGCCACCCTAGTGCCCGCACTGACCATCAACAGCCACACTGACCACCAACAGCCACCCTACTGACCACACTGACCATCGCTGACCATCAACCCGCTGACCATCAACCCACCAACCATCGCTGACCATCGCTGACCATCGCTGACCATCAACAACCACTGACCATCAACAACAACCACCGACCCACTGACCATCACTGACCATCAACAACCCAGCGCCTACTGACCACTGACCACCGCTGACCATCGCTGACCACCGCTGACCAGTGACCATCAGCAACAACCACCGACCCACTGACCATCACCTACCACCGCTGACCATCAACAACCACACCCACTGACCACACTGACCACACTGACCACACTGACCATTGCTGACCACACTGACCATCACCAACCACCGCTGACCATCAACAACCACACCCACTGACCACACTGACCATCAACAACCACACCCACTGACCACACTGACCACAGTGACCACACTGACCACTGCCCACTGCCCCTCCCCGCTGCCCCTCGCTGACTAGCGCCGCCCCCGGCCCGCTCGCACTCCCCCACAATAAAAGGGTGCCCAGGATGAACCCGGAGCTTTCCCACTTTGCCATTTTTGGGGGTCGGCTGGCCAAATTTGGGGGATTTTTGGGGGGTGACCTCAAGCCTTTGGGGGTTCCAGCCCAAATTTGGGGGTTCTGGGGAGGGTTTTGGGAGTTCCACCTCCTCAATTTTGGGGGTTTTGGGGGGTTTGAGCCCAAATTTGGAGATTCTGGGGACACTGGGGACACTGGGGGACACTGGGGACAATGGGTACACTGGGGACACTGGGGACACTCCTAGACTGGGGACACTGGGGACATTGGGGACACTGGGGACATTGGGGACACAATGGGGACATTAGGGGATACTGGGGACACTGTGGGGACACTGGGGACATTGGGGGACATTGGGGACACTGGGGACATTGGGGACACAATGGGGACATTGGGACACTGGGGTCACTGGGGACACTGGGGACACTGGGGACACTGGGGACATTGGGGACATTGGGGACACTGGGGACATTGGGGACATTGGGGGACACTGGGTACACTGGGGACACTGGGGGATACTGGGGACACTGTGGGGACATTGGGGACACTGGGGACACTGTGGGGACATTAGGGACATTGGGGACACTGGGGACACTAGCACTGGGGACACTGGGGACACTGTGGGGACATTGGGGACATTGGGGACACTGGGGACACTACACTGGGGACACTGGGGACACTATGGGGACATTGGGGACAATGGGGACATTGGGGACACTGGGAGACACTGGGGACACTGGGGGACACTGGGGGCACTGGGGACACCGTGGGGACACTGGGGACACTGGGGACATTGGGGACACTGGGGACATTAAGGGGACACAATGGGGACATTGGGCACTGGGGACACTGTAGGGGACACTGGGGGCACCCTGGGGACACTGGGGGCACTGGGGACACTGGGGGCACTGGGGACATTGGGGGACACTGGGGACACTGGGGGCACTGGGGACACTGGGGACACTGGGGGCACTGGGGGATACTGGGGCACTGGGGGCATTGGGGACACGCCAGCTCTGTCCCCAGCCGCTGAGTGTCCCCTCGCCTGTCCCTTCCCAGGCCAACTCTCTGGCTGCCAGGGCAAGTACACCCGAGCGGCACCGCGGGGCGGCGCTAGCGAGTCCCTGTTCGTGTCCAACCACGCCCTTACTGACCCCGGCTGGGCACCGACAGCCACACCACTGACCACTGCACTGACCACTGACCATCGCACTGACCATCGCGACTGACCATCGCGATTCGACCATCGACAGCCACACTGACCATCGACAGCCACACTGACCATCGACAGCCACACTGACCATCGACAGCCACGCCTACTGACCGCTGGGCACTGACCACTGCACTGACCATCTGACAGCCACGCCTACTGACCGGCTGGGCACTGACCGCTGACCATCACTGACCATCACTGACCATCACTGACCATCACTGACCATCGCACTGACCATCGCACTGACCACTGCACTGACCATCGACAGCCACGCCTACTGACCGCTGGGCACCACAGCTGACCACTGCACTGACCACTGACCATCGACAGCCACGCCTACTGACCGCTGGGCACTGACCACTGCACTGACCACTGACCATCGCACTGACCACTGCACTGACCACTGACCATCGACAGCCACGCCTACTGACCGCTGGGCACTGACCGCTGCACTGACCACTGCACTGACCACTGACCATCACACTGACCACACTGACCACACTGACCACACTGACCATCACTGACCATCGCACTGACCATCGACAGCCACACTGACCATCGACAGCCACGCCTACTGACCGCTGGGCACTGACCACTGCACTGACCACTGACCATCGACAGCCACGCCTACTGACCCCACTGACCATCGACAGCCACGCTTCTACTGACCGCTGGGCACTGACCACTGCACTTCGACCACACTGACCATCGACAGCCACGCTTCTACTGACCACTGACCATCGACAGCCACGCCTACTGACCGCTGGGCACTGACCACTGCACTGACCACACTGACCATCGACAGCCACGCCTACTGACCGCTGGGCACTGACCACTGCACTGACCACACTGACCACACTGACCATCGACAGCCACACCTACTGACCGCTGAGCACTGACCACTGCACTGACCACTGACCATCGACAGCCACGCCTACTGACCGCTGAGCACTGACCACTGCACTGACCACTGCACTGACCATCGACAGCCACGCCTACTGACCGCTGAGCACTGACCACTGCACTGACCACACTGACCATCGACAGCCACGCCTACTGACCGCTGGGCACTGACCACTGCACTGACCACTGACCATCGCACTGACCACTGCACTGACCATCGCACTGACCATCGACAGCCACGCCTACTGACCGCTGGGCACCGCGCTGACCACTGCACTGACCACACTGACCACATCGCACTGACCATCGACAGCCACGCCTACTGACCGCTGAGCACCGACAGCCACACTGACCACTGCACTGACCATCGCACTGACCACACTGACCATCGCACTGACCACACTGACCATCGCACCATCGACAGCCACACTGACCATCGACAGCCACGCCTACTGACCACTGACCATTGACAGCCACACTGACCACCAACAGCCACCCTACTGACCACTGACCATCACACTGACCATCGACAGCCACACTGACCATCAACAGCCACACTGACCATCACACTGACCATCACACTGACCATTGACAGCCACCCTACTGACCACCAACAGCCACCCTACTGACCACACTGACCATCACACTGACCACACTGACCATCAACAGCCACACCTACTGACCATTGACAGCCACCCTACTGACCACACTGACCATCAACAGCCATTGACCATCAACAGCCACCCTACTGACCACACTGACCATCACTGACCATCACTGACCATCACTGACCATCAACAGCCACTGACCATCAACAACAACCACTGACCCCAGCTGCGACCATCACCAACCACGCTGACCATCAACAACCACACCCACTGACCACACTGACCATCACTGACCATCGCTGACCATCGCTGACCATCTGACCATCACCAACCACCGCTGACCATCAACAACCACACCCACTGACCACAGTGACCATCAACAACCACACCCACTGACCACAGTGACCATCACTGACCACACTGACCACACTGACCACACTGACCACACTGACCACTGCCCACTGCCCCTCCCCCGCTGCCCCTCGCTGACCAGCGCCGCCCCCGGCCCTGCCCCGCCCCTCCCCCACAATAAAAGGTCATGGATGAACCCGGAGCTTTCCCAACTTTGCCATTTTTGGGGGGTCGGCGCCCAAATTTGGGGATTTTGGGGGGGTGACCTCAAATTTTGGGGGGGTTCCAGCCCAAATTTGGGGGTTCTGGGGAGGTTTTGGGGGTTCCACCTCAAATTTTGGGGATTTTGGGGCGGCTCGACCCCAAATTTGGGGCTTGGGTGGATTTGGGGTGTTTGGATCCCAAATTTTGGGATTTTGGGGCGATTTTGGGGCAGTTTGAACCCAAATTTTTGGATTTTGGGGCGATTTTGGGGCGTTTTAACCCAAATTTTGGTGATTTTTGGGGGGATTTGACCCCAAATTTGGGGGGTTGGGATGGTCTGAGCCCATTTTGGGGCTGATTTTGGGGATTTTGGGGGGTTTGAGCCCAAATTTGGGGGTTCTGAGGGGATTGAAGCCAAAATTTTGGGGTGTCTGAGGCGATTTTGGGGAGGTCTGGATCCAGATTTTGGGGGTCCTGGGGAGATTTTGGGGGTCCCACCTCAAATTTTGGGGATTTTGGGGAGTTTTGATCCCAAATTTGGGGGTCCTGGGGGGATTTTGGGGATGTTTGACCCCAAATTTGGGATTTTGGGCTCATTTTAACCCCAAATTTTGGGGGTTTTGTGCTGATTGAACCCAAAATTTTGGAGGTTTTGGGGAGATTTTGGGGGTTTCACCCCAAATTTTGGGGGTTTGGGATGATTTTGGGGAGTTTTGATCCAAATTTTGGGATTCTGGTTTCATTTTGGGAATGTTTGGAGACAAATTTTGGGAATTTTTGGGTGGTTCGCCCCGAAATTTGGGTGGTTTGGGATGATTTTGGGTGGTTTTAACCCAAATTTGGGATTTTTGGGCGATTTTGGGGCGGTTTCATCCCAAATTTGGGGGTTCTGGGGTGAATTTGGGAGGTTTTGATTTTAAATTTTTGGATTTTGGGGCGATTTTGGGCTGTTTTTAACCCAAATTTGTTGATTTTGGGGCGGTTCTATCCCAAATTTTGGGGGTTTTGTGGTGATTGAACCCCAAATTTTGGAGGTTTTGGGGAAATTTTGGTGCTTTTTCCCCAAATTTGGAGATTCTGGGGAGGTTTTGGGGGTCCCACCTCCAATTTTGGGGGTTCTGGGATGGTTTGACCCAAATTTTGGGGGTTTGGGATGATCTGTGGGGCCCCAACCCCAAATTTTGGGTGTTGTGGGGGGATTTTGGGGAGGTGGGATCCCAAATTTTGGGGGTTCCGGGCTGATTTTGGGGATGTTTGAAGAGAAATTTTCCTGATTTTGGGGCGGCTCGACCCCAAATTTGGGGCTGGGGTGGATTTGGGGGGTTTGGATCCCAAATTTTTGGGATTTTGGGGCGATTTTGGGCAGTTTTAACCCAAATTTTTGGATTTTGGGGCGATTTTGGGGCAGTTTGAACCCAAATTTTGGTGATTTTTGGGAGGATTTGACCCCAAATTTGGGGGGTTTGGGATGGTCTGAGCCCATTTTGGGGCTGATTTTGGGGATTTTGGGGGGTTTGAGCCCAAATTTGGGGGGTCTGAGGGGATTGAAGCCAAAATTTTGGGGTGTCTGAGGCGATTTTGGGGAGGTCGGGATCCAGATTTTGGGGGTCCTGGGGAGATTTTGGGGGTCCCACCTCCAATTTTGGGGATTTTGGGGAGGTTCGATCCCAAATTTTGGGGATTTTGGGGCAGTTTTAACACAAATTTGGGATTTTTTTGGGATTTAACCCAAAATTTTGACAATTTTTGGGGAATTATCATCCTAAATTTGGGGATTTTCGGTAATTTTTTTGTATTTTTTATCTTCTATTTTTGGGATTTCGGGAATTTTTTTCCCCCCTCAAATTTTAATATTTTTAATCTATAATAAAATTTTAATTTGAATTTGAATATTTTAAATTTTTATTATTAGAAATATTTTAATTTTTAATACAATATTAGTTTTCATTTTCATATTTTAAATTTTAAAATATATTAGATATTTTAAATGTTGCTATTTTGATAATTTTTATTTTTAATTTTTAATATTTTCGGAACATTTTGGGTCCTTTTCACTCCAAATTTTCATATTTTGGGTTTTTTCCGCACAAATTTTGGGATTTATGGGAAATTCTGGTTCCATTTCTCCACAAATTTTGAAATTTCGGGTCTTTAATTTCTCCAAATTTTAATATTTTCGGAACATTTTGGGTCCCTTTTGGACAATTTTTCTCTCCCGGTTTAATTTTGTTTTTTTTTAAATTTTTGATTTTTATTTATTTAATTTTTAAATTTTTTTTTAAATATTTTTATTTTTATTTTTATGTTTATTCTTCATTATTTTTTATTTTTATTTTTTATTTTCTTTTTATTTTTATTTTTATTTATAATATTTATTTTTGGTTTTATGTTCATTATTTTTGTTTTTATCTATTTTTATTTCTATTTTTATTTTCTTTTTTATTTTTATTTCCTTTTTTATTTTTATTTTTATTTTTATTTTTAATTTTATATTTATTTTCATTTTGTTTTATTTTTATTTTTATTTTATTTTTATTTCTATTTCTATTTTTTTTAATTTTAGGTTTTTTATTCTTATTTTTATTTTTAATTGTTAATTTTAATATTTATTTTTGATTTTATGTTTATGTTTATTATTTTTATTTTTTAAAATTTTTATTTATTTTTTATTTTCTTTTTTAGTTTTGTTTTTGTTTTTATTTTTATATTTATATTTATACTTATATTTATATTTATATTTATATTTATATTTATATTTATATTTATATTTTATTTTATTTTATTTTTATTTTATGTTATGTTTATGTTTATGTTTATGTTTATGTTTATGTTTATGTTTATGTTTATATTTATGTTTATTTAAATTTTATTTTTATTTCTATTTTTTTTTATTTTTTAAATTTTTAATATTTTTATTTTTAATATTTTTTTTGTTTTTATGTTTATGTTTATTCTTTTTATTCTTATTTATTTTTATTTCTATTTTTAATATCATTTGTGTTTTTATTTTTGTTTTTATTTTTATTTTTATATTTTTATTCATATCTATATTTATTTTTATTTTTGTTTTATTTTTATTTTTATTTTTATTTTTATTTCTATTTTTGTTTTATTTTTTTTAATTTTTATTTTTTATTTTCATTTTATTTTCATTTTTATTTTTATTTTTTATTTTTATTTTTATTTTTATTTTTATTTTTATTTTTTATTTTTATTTTTATTTTAATTTTTATTTTTATTTTTATTTTATTTTATTTTTATTTTCCCGCCACTTCTCCCCTTCAAACCCCCAAAAATTCCGATTTTATTTTTTGTTCCATTTCCCTTTTCCGGGACTTTTTTCCCGCCATTTTTTTCCCGCCATTTCTTCCCGCGACTTTTCTCGCGCCGCTCCGGCGCCATTTTGTCTCTTTCTTTTACGTCACTTCCGCTCCGCCATTTTTCTCTGCGCCACTTCCGGGTGGGCGTAACGGGAAGTTACGCCGGAACCGGAAGTGACGCGCGCGGGCGGCGGTGCGTCCGATCTGCGGGTTCGGGGCCAATTTGGGCAATTTTGGGGAATTTTGGGGAATTTTTGGGGCTTTTATGGGAATTTTTGGGGTTTTTGGGAAGGTTCTGGACGGGCCGGGGGTCTGGGGGGAGGCGCGCAGGGCAGCGGGTCAGGGGAACTTGGGGGAAATTTGGGGGAATTTGGGGGAAATTTGGGGAATTTGGGGGAAATTTGGGAAATTTTTGGGGGAATTTGGGGGGAATTTGGGGGGAATTTCGGATTTTTTGGGGGAATTTTGGGGGAAATTTTGGGGAATTTTGGTGAATTTTGGGGGAATTTGGGGGGATTTAGGGGAATTTTGGGGAAATTTTGGGGGAATTTGGGGGGATTTCGGATTTTTGGGGAATTTTTGGGGAATTTTTTGGGGGAATTTTGGGGAAAATTTCGGGTTTTTTGGGGCGTTTTTGGGAAATCTTGGGGATTTTTTGGGGATTTTTTGGGGAGTTTGGGGAGATTTTTGGGGGAATTTGGGGGAAATTTGGGAATTTTTTGGGAATTTTTGGGGATTTTGGGGAGATTTTTGGGGGAATTTCGGGGGAAATTTTGGGGGAATTTTGGGGATTTTTGGGGAGATGTGGGAGAATTTTGCGGAAATTTTGGGGAATTTGGGGGAAATTTGGGAATTTTTTGGGAATTTTTTTGGGTACTTTGGGGCGATTTTTGGGGGAATTCGGGGAAATTTTGGGGAAATTTGGGGGAATTTTGGGGAGATTTGGGATTTTTTGGAGAAATTTTGGGGAAATTTTGGGGATTTTGGGGGAATTTTGGGATTTTTTAGGGGAATTTTGGGGAAAATTTCGGGTTTTTTGGGGCGTTTTTGGGGAAATTTTGGGGATTTTTTGTAATTTTGGGGAATTTTTGGGGAAATTTGGGGAAAGATTGGGGAGATTTTGGGAGGTTTTCTGGAATTCCGGGGAATTTTGGGGGGATTTGGGGAAATTTTGGGGAGATTTGGGGGAATTTTTTTGAATTTTGGGGGTTTTGTGGGGATTTTGGGGGAAACTTGGGATTTTTTTGGGCGTTTTTGGGGAAATTTTGGGGGATTTTTAGGGGAATTTGGGGGAATTTTCAGGAATTTTGGGCGATTTGAGAGAATTTTGGGGAGAATTTTTGGGATTTTTGGGGATTTTGAGGGATTTTGTTTGGAATTTTTGGGGATTTTTTTTTAATTTTTGGGATATTTGGGGTGGATTTTTTGGGGAATTTTTTGGGGATTTTTAGAAGAAAATTTTGGGAATTTTGGGATTTTTGGGTTGAATTGTTTTGGGAATTTTGGGATTTTCTGGGTGGATTTTGCTGAAATTTTTGGGGAATTATGGTGGAATTTTTGGGGATTTTTGGAAGGATTATTGGGATTTTTGGGGAGATTTTTTTGGGAATTTTGGGGTTTTTTTGGGTGGATTTTGGTTGGAATTTTTCAGATGTTTTTGGGATTTTTTGGGGAATTTTACTAAAATTTTTGGGGACTTTTTTGAATTTTTGGGAGATTTTAGTTGGAATTTTTGGGAATTTTTTGGGTTTTTTGGAGATTTTTTAGGTATTTTTTTGGGGAGATTTTTTTGGGATTTGGAGATTTTTTGGGTTTTTTTGGGGGGGGATATTTGGGACAGATTTGGGGAATTTTGGGGGATTTTTAAGTGAAGATTTTTTTTTGAATTTTGGAATTTTTGGATTGGATTTTTTGGGAATTTTTTGGTTTTTTGGGCGATTTTTTGGGAATTTTGGAGATTTTTTGGGAATTTTTGAGTGGATTTCTGTCAGAATTTTTGGGGAATTTTAGGGATTTTGGGGATATTTGAGGTGGATTTTTTGGGTTTTTTGGGGGTTTTTGTTGGAAATTTGGGGTTTTTTGGGGGATTTTTTTTAATTTATTTTTTGGGGGGTTTTTGGGGGGATTTTTGGGGGGATTTTTTTGGGAATTTTTGGTATTTTTGGGGAATTTTTCGGGATTTTTTTGGGAATTTTTTTGGATTTTGTGGGAATTTTTGGGGGATTTTTTGGGAATTTTTGGGAAATTTTGGAAATTTTTTGGGATTTTTTTGGGAGATTTTTGTTAAAATTTTGGGATTTGCTTGGGGTGAATTTGTTGGGGATTTTATTGGAATTTTGGGGATTTTTTGGGAATTTTTGGGTGGATTTTTGTCAGAATTTTTGGGGATTTTTTGGGAATTTAGGAGATTTTTGAGGTGGTTTTTTTTGGGGTTTTTTGGGTTTTTTTTTGTTGGAAATTTGGGATTTTTGGGGGATTTTTTAAATTTTTTTTGGGAATTTTTTTGATTTATGGGATTTTTTGGGAATTTTTTTGGGAATTTTTTGGGAATTTTTAGGATTTTTGGGAATTTTTGGGATTTTTTCGGATTCGTTAGGAATTTTGGGCCGGATTTTTGGGAATTTTTGGGATTTTTGGATTGGATTTTTTGGGAATTTTTGGGAAATTTTTTTTCCCGATTTTTGGGAATTTTTGGGTGGATTTCTGTCAGAATTTTTTGGGGAATTTTAGGGATTTTGGGGATATTTGAGGTGGATTTTTGGGATTTTTTGGGGATTTTTTAAAATTAATTTCTTGGGGTTTTTTTTAGGGAATTTTTGGGATTTTTGGGGATTTTTGGGATTTTTGGGAATTTTTGGGAATTTTTTTAATTAATTTTTGGGGTTTTTTTTTAGGGAATTTTGGGATTTTTGGGGATTTTTGATAATTTTTGGGAATTTTTTTGGGATTTTTTTAGGATTTTTGGGGATTTTTTGATTTTGGGGTTTTTGGGGGAATTTTTGGGGATTTTTTGGGGGATTTTTTGGAAATTTTTTGGGAATTTTGGGATTTTTTGGGAATTTTTTGGGAATTTTTTGGGAATTGTTTGGGAAGTTTTTGGGAATTTTTGGGATTTTTTGGGGGGAATTTTTTGGGATTTTTTGGGGGATTTTTTGGGATTTATTTTTGGGGATTTTTGGGAATTTTTTGGGGATTTTTTGGGATTTTTGGGGATTTTTTTGGGATTTTTTTTATTTTTTGGGAATTTTTTGGGGAATTTTTGGGATTTTTTGGGAATTTTTTGGGGGAATTTTGGGATTTTTTGGCTCCCTGTGGATTTTGGGCTCTCTGTGTTTGGGGTTAATTAATGACATCATTAATTAATTCGGGA